>AZIM01002300.1:1090-29098 GCA_000516915.1 Ophiophagus hannah
GCCCCCTCCAGCCGTTATGCCCAGCCACATTGGCACAGTTTTGCTCAGGTGCGGAAGGGCCCAGATCTCCCAGGAAGCCTCCTCCGCCCAGGAGAAAAGCCGCCCTTTGCTTGCTGCACAGCTGGTCTTCCACTCACACCCATGCGCTGAGTGACGCTCAAAGTTACAGCCACACTTCACACTTAGGACCGTTGCCGCATCCCCAGGGTCACATGATTGAATCTCAGGCATTGGGGAACTGTCTCATACTTATGATGGTGGTCATCTCCCGGGGTCATGTGATCCCCTTTTGCGACCTCCTGACGAGCAAAGTCAACGGGGAACCCAGGTTCACTTAATGTCTGTGGGACTCACTTAGCTCCTGCAGTGATTCACTTAGTAGCTTTGCTGAGAGAGGCTGTAAACTGGGGTGAAACTCACTTAACAATTGCCTCACTTAGCAACAGAAATGTTGGGCTCGCTCAGTTGCGGTCATAAGCGGAGGACTCCTGTCGTGCTGCAGGGTTTCCGGCCTTTTCCCTCTGCAGCCTCGTCTCTTAGAGCCACTTTTCCTTCCTTGGTTCCTCAGCTGGAGCTCCGGCTGCTGCTCTGCTTCTTGGCACAGTCTTTTCACCAACCTTGAAATGTATGAAGGGATCCATGTCCACAAATTCTTCTTTGCCAGGACGTTTTAACCCTTGGCTGAAAGGGTCAAAATCCTTAAACGGTGGGTATAGAAGGAGCCCAGCTCTTCCAGCTGAATCCGATCACCCTTGGCATCATCTCGCTCCTGGAAATAAACCTCCTCGCATCCCAACTCCGCTAGTCGTCCCCCCTCCGGCCTGTCTTAATATTTAGAGGAGGCAGAAACACTTCCTGTTCCACAAACAGCCCCATAAACACCCAACACAACTCCACATTGCACTTCTGGCTCTGCATACTTAGCCCCCTCCCCCCCGGCCTTCCTCCAACACAGGGGGCTGCCATTTACAGGAATGTGCCTGCCCCTCACTCTGAGGAAAGCAACCCGGCTCTCTCTTGCAGAAGTGGGAGAGGCCAGGGAGGCCCCCCCGGACCCGGCCATCTGCTCAGGGCCAGAATCCCAAGCGGAGCGCTCCCATTAGGTGGTGGTACTTGAATCCACCCTGCCAAGGGGAGACCAACTCCTCATTGGGTTGTTCTTGCTACTGTCAGGATCTCCCCCTGACATTCTGTTGGGATTTGCATTTTAGGTCCCCTGGGGGGGGATTATTCCACACCTTGGTCTTCGATGGGCCTCCTTCCAGGGATCTGAAGAAGGCTGCCATGCCCCATCCTCTCCCCATCTTCTTTTCCTGGGGTGAAGCACGGCCAGTTCCTTCTAATGCTCTCCATAGGGCTTATTTCCTTATTTCCTGGTAATCTTCCTTGCCCTTCTCCAAATCTGTTACAATCTCTCTGAATCCTCCATAAAGTTTCAGGTCCAGAACTGGATGCAATATTTGGGATGTAGAATAAAGTTGGCAGTTTTCTCCAGGGATTCGGAAATTAGATTTTCATGAATGAATTTATTGTTGCATTGGTCTTTTTATAGCCACATCACCCTTCTGGATCATGTTCGGTTAGTCAGTGTCTCGCTACTGTAGTCGTGTTAATCTGAAGCCTGGCATTCTCCTGACCCTGAATACTGTATTTAGGCGTTTGAGTTTAGTTTCCTTGGTGGAAAATGTTACAATTGACTTTTTCAGTTCAGAATAAACATTTTCAACAAAGTAAACAATTTACACTGTTACAGAATAAACAATTTACAACAACAAAGGATTTGACCATTGTTGGACATCAAGAAAATTCCCAACCATTCCTATTAGACTTTTGATTGCAAGCTTTGGGACTGCTTAAGAGAAGTCCCTGAAATGTCACTTAGGCCAAATTAAATTCTCAAAATTACCTTCCTAAGGAAAACAAAACAGAGACAATGATGGAGGGAAAATGTTTAGAATATTTCAATCGTTGTCCACGTTAACGAGTTCCAACTTTATCTTTCTGTTTGTTTGTTTAGTTATGTTATTTCTATACTTCTGTGGAGAAGGTCCACCAGTTTTCCAGAAACACTTTACTTTTTAGTGTATAAGAATTAAATCAATTCCTGGGTAAGCCTAAGGAAAATCATATAGTACAATTTCTCTCTATGTCAATCGACCTGGAATCCAACAATTCCTGGAAAATCACCCAATCATTTACTTGATAGAGTAGTGATTTCAACCTGGATCTCTCCAGGTTTAGTCCATCGTGTAGGGCTGATTCCTAAGCAGATTTTTTTTAATTGAAAGAAGTAATTTATGGCTAATATGAAAAGTCTACACAGTCAAGCAGATATCAGAAGGGAGCACCAGATACTGCAGGGAAAACAAAGCAGCCTCCCTTGTAGCATTTTGAGCGCCGTGGTTGAAAAAAGGAGTCTTCACCCGCTACTTTTCATCTACAGAAAGGGCCCCAATAGTAGGTGGGGGACAGATCATCCTGGACAAAATCTATCTATGTGGTTGCTAAGAGATGACATCAACGTGATGGCACATAAACAACCAGTGGAGTGTGGAGCCCTTGGTGCTCTCTGAGCTTGGCTATTTCATTACCTAACTAGGCAACATCATCAGTGCTAAGAAGTGTGGGGTTTCCCCCCTGCCTGTATACAATAGCTTGCCTTGCCAGTGTTATTGGGGGTATGGTTTTCTCCTTGGCAACTCCTTGATCGGGGTATTGTTTTCAGCTTGTTTGTCAGGTATTAATCCCTGCTTATTTGGGTGTTGGCTGCTCAAGGGGATGTGTCCTGGCACATTTTTATTGTCTCTTTTGAATAGTGTGTAAATATGGTTTATTTCTGTATGTTTATTGCTAGCTGATTGTTTGAATCCCAAACTTTCAGATGCTTTAGCATTTCTGGATTTAGCTTGATCTAGGATGACCACATGTTTCCAGATGAAATTGAGGTTGAGTCTGTCCATGCGTTGAGAGAGAGACGAAGGAGTTTTCATCATGTCTTCGGACTATTAGGTGGTGTTCATGGAAGTGCCCTACTAGCCTGGCCTACATTGTGGCTCTTACAGCCCTGACATCGTATGTTGTAGATGAGTCTGGGTTTTCTCTTACTTTTTTGGGTCCCTGGATCTTACGGTTTCCTTAAGTTTCTGTGCTATGGTGATGGTGTGTGGTTGCAATAGCCTGAGATGTTTTGGATTCATGATCCTGTTTTCATAGCCTGTACTGGTTGTGTTGTGCGTTCGGTAGTCAAGGGTACCCATTTTGTTGGAGGATGTTGTAATGGGCAGTCTGTTTCCTCTTCCTCCTCCTCCTCCTCCTCCTCCTCCTCCTCCTGATGTTTTGGGTTGCTGTAGTGCGTTTGTGCTCAGCTGAATAACATTCTTGCACAGCTCCTCTTGTGGAAGGTTAGGTTGTTAGTTTGGTAATGCAACACTTGGTTAGTGTGGGTGGGTTTTTTTTTGGATAGGGTTGTGTTTCTAATTTGCTGCCATTTCCTTTTCTGCTGAGGATATCCAGGAAGGGCCGTGTGGCCTTGTTTCCTTCTACCCTTGTGAATTTGATTCCTTTGAAAACATTGCTGATTCTTTATGCTTCTTCTCTAAATGTTCCTTTTTTGTTTGTTTGTTTGTTATGACAAAAGTGTCATCTACCTACCAGATCCATATTTTGGGCTATGCGTGGGAGAGCTACACGTGTGGGGATTACGTCTTCTGCCTCTTGGATAGATTTAATAGATTTAGGGTCTTCCAAGTGACGCTTTTGAGGAAATGCTGGGGAATTCTCACTTTTATATAAGTATGTAAGATAGAAACGCCCGTTCCTGTTTTGCAACTGGTCATTGATGGGATCAGTTTCAGAAAAGCAGCCTGCAACAGTGAAAATAAACTTTATTCTTATGCTACTGAATGCGTCCGGGAGGGAGGGAGGGAGGGAGGCTCTCCTGGGCCTCAGGCAAGTGCAAACCACCACACGCCACGGGTGAAGCTTCTTCTATTTTATGAATAAGTTCCAAAAGCAGACATTAAAATACAAACTAACATAAAGAGGAAAAAGGGGACAGGACAGGTTAAAAAGTGAACAACAATACATCAAGCAATTATGTAACAAAACTGACCTCCAACTTATTTCAGTACAGAGATAATAATACAACCAATATCTAATTTAAATGAATAATTGATACTTAAAACATCTTAAAATACTACTAATAAGCACTCCAATAAATCAATATTTATACGATATTCTTCTCTTAATTTTAAGTTGTCAAATATGAATAACTGTGTATTTAAAAAAACACATTTCTCTGGTCAAATCAGACCCAATCTTCAAATCTTAAAGCCAACCAGAGATTTTTCTTCTTACCTTGTAAGAACCTAACCTCAATCTCCAAGTGGGAAGGAATGGAGGCCGCTTATTGTCTCCTCACTTCCTCTGTCTCTTTTCTAGCTTCACCTGTTGAATTGTCACATGGGTATTGGGCCCAGGCAGAGCAAGGAGCCCAAATGGGGGCCTCCTCCTCCTCCACCTTCCTTCCAGGAAGGGCCCCAAATGACAGCAAATGGACGGGAGGCACTTTGGCCGGCCAGGAGTCCCTGCCAGACAATTAACTGGCACCAGCCGCTGAAACCTTATTAAAACAGCAGTTTTATCCTGGCAGGAAAGAGCCCCAAATGGCAGCTTTGCCTGAGGTTCCTCATTCCAAGCGGGAGGATGAATGAATCGTGTCCCTTTCTAGCCCAGGAGGAAGGAGGAAGAGCTCCAGGGGTTTTGTGCTTGGACTATGGCACCAGCAACTCCACAATCCCCGCCTCCCCCCCCTCAACCGTTTCATCTGCACTCATCTTCAGAGCCATAAGTCTCTACCTGCCCATCTCCCTCCCTCCCCCCCTCCCCCCTTTAAACTCTATTGGGAGCTTTGGGAAAGCATGGAAGGCGCGTTTTCATTCTAAAAGTTCAGTTGCCTTTAGGCTGCCTGTCCAGGAGGAGGAGGAGGAGGAGGAGGAGGAAGGTGGCATAACGGGTGGACATGTTTGCACTAATGCCATGCCACAGAAAACCTTTGGCCGGTGTTGTACATGCGCCTCCCGTGAGAGAGAGAGGCAGGGGGGGGGGTGGGGGTGAACAGAGGCCATCTTTTCTTACCCAGCCCTTCCTTTGTAATGCCCTCCTTCCAAGGGGCACCTGGCTTGTGAAGAGAGAGGCCTCCTGCCCGCTTCCTTTCCACCTTAGCAGCTTTCTTCCTTCCAATTTGCAAATAACTGGGAAGTACAACCAGGGAGTGTGTGTGTGTGTGTGTGTGTGTGTGTGTGTGTGCAGGGGCTGTCATGGAGAAGAGGGGCTCGGCCTTTCCTCCACACCTGGGAGCAGAACAAGAAGTAACTTTTTGGAAGCCGATCAAAGAGAGACTGGAGCCCAGAATTAAGGAGACATTTCCCGACAATGAGAAGAACTACTCAATGGGGTGGTTGGCCTGGCTGGGAATTCTGGGAGTTGAAGTCCGCAACTCTTAAAATTGCCAAAGTTAGACAGCTCTGCTGCAGACCAGACTGGCTCTCTTGAATGGCTTATGCAGCCTGGCAAACAGGACACGACGACAAGGTCTTTATTCCACCCCAACTCTTGGGCCCAAAAATTTGACTGCCACAACCTCATTCAGCCCATTTCTGGGAATGAGAAAGTGGTTGTCTTGCAGTAAATGAAACTGATCTTCTGCATCTGCTTGAAACGTTTGGCAGTTTTGTAATAGATTTGTCTAGATTATAGGGGGATTTCCATGAGCATCGCTCTTATCCAACAGATTAGGAAATGTGAGTTGAGGCCGCCTTTGAATGAAGCTCTTTGCTTAAAGCACCTTTGTATTCTGGGCTTTAAATATGCCTCTTTGTGAACTAGAATGAGAACCAGAACGTCACTTTCAATGTATAAAACAAGAAGGTGTCAGGATTGAAAGCAGTATCAGTAACGATAAAAAACTAGGTATTGTTGATTACACAGAATTTGCACAAAAGACCAATTATCTAGGACAGGACACCAGTGGAATAATGAAATAAAGAGCTATAGTTCATGATTGCACTGAATCCTTTTTCCAATAAATGTATTAAACAGCTGGGTAATTCACGGTTGATGTATAGTGAATTATATCCAAACAGAATACCCAATAACGTCCCAGACAAACGGCCGTCCGGTCTCCTCTGAAGCAGAGTGGGTCAGGGCCAGGGATTGGGGTGAAGTGACCTGCCATGTCTCCAGGACTGCGGACTGTGTGTCACAGGGGACCCAACCAGAAAGGGAGCGGCTGAGGTCCCCTTCCCTGGACGCCTTAAGAGAGGAGGGCAAGCCGTCCGCATTGGACGCTTCAGCATGGATTCCAGCAGCCTAAATATTAGTGCCCTCCAACCTAGGATTCTGTACAATAATAAACAACAACTTTAAGGATGAGAATATGAGATGCTTCCAATGCCTACTCATGCTTGAGAAACCCACACTCCCTCCTCTGTCAAGCTTCTGTTGCTCTTAGATGCTTCTATAAATTAGGTTCTGGGCCTCATACTGTTTCTGGACGTCCTGTTCCTCCAGACTTCACCTCTTGGTGTAATTGGGGAGGCTGAAATTGAGCCGGTCCACCCTCGGTGTCCCACACGAACAGACCGAAATGTTTCTGCCAAAACAATTCTCCAAATAAGATCCTTCAGCAGAAACTAGCATCCATACATCAAGACCTGCATGACCTGCAAAAATAGTATCAGTCTGTAGAGTTTTCCTCTAATTTGATTTATTTCCATTGAATTTCTGTAGAACTTAGTTGGAGGCATCAGAGATAAAGGATCCAGCTACGATGCTGTGGTTCCCGTGAGGTTTTCTAAGCCTACAATACGAGACCTCAAATCTGGCAAGAAATCCCTTCAACTGTGAGAAGTCTTGGCGGGAGGCATGTAAAAGAAAATGTACTGTAGGATGGTGGGCTGTCCACAAGGCTCAGAGTTGGAGTATGTGGCATATAAATGTCTAAATAAATAACTATATTTGGCAACCCGACTTCTCAAATTCGCAGGAAGACTTGGCTTGTCTAAGTGTTGAGCAGCTCATCAGCAGAAGCACAACTTTCATCTGAGAAGCTTCACAGTTGCAGAAACATTTCAAGGGAGTTTATATCGATGCTCTTCCCACACACCGCTGGCAAGTGCAACCGAAAACCTCCTTTCGGAGCCCATGCTCGGGCAAATGCAAAACAGCTGCAGCAAAAGGGAAAGAAAAGGATAGGACAAAAGAGGTTGACTTCTCTTCTCACTCTTCTCTTTCCAGCCTGCTTGGTGTTTGGTCTCTGCGCAAAACAAGCTGCTCCAGCTAACACAACAGATGCCCCCCCCGCTCCCCCCCCCGGACCAGAGGAAAAGATGAGGCGCTCCGAGCCAAGCAGCGCAGCCGTTCCCAAGGGTCCCACTGAGCCTCCTGCGCCACAAGCCGAGCGAGGACCTACTTGTTCTTAGGGGCTGCTCTTATGACCCCTCACATCTTCTTAGGCGAGAGTCCTCCCAACTATGGAATCCATCCGTTTCCTGATCTTGTCTGCTGAGGAAGAAAGGCGGCAACGGATACAGTGATCCTCACCTTACAACTTCCTGGGCTCTGCCAGGTGCCACTTCCTTGCAGGTGGGCCTGGAGCAGGAGTCTCTTGCTGGATCTAACAGGACAGGTGATGATGCCACCAGGGAGAGATGTGTTCCCAAAAGAAACTTGGCCCCAAGTCACGAAGGACTGGAAGGGCAAATTTCAATTTGGTTGAAATCAACCTTTGATTGCTTCCCAATAACTTTGACCTTTTGGCCCAAACAATCAGGCCGAGAACAATGTTCTAATCGAGGAAGCCCCAAGGAGGAAATCACACCTCCAACCACACTGGCAGAGCTGTAAGCGGCTGTATGTCAGCAGGGAGCAAATCCCACACACTCACTCACACTCCCTGTGGGTGCCACCTAGTCAAGCAAAGCATCTGCAAGCAGACAACCAAGTTCCCCGAGCACCAAAAACCCCAGGCTTCAATTCTGAGCTACAGCCCTTCCATGATATCATCACAGGGCAGCGATGGACGAGTCTGGAGCTAAAATTCTGCAGCTTGTCTGGACACTATTTGATTTGAAACAGTGAGTTTAAAAACAATCCAACACACGAACTTAGATCGGCTGAAAGATTTAAGTCCTATCTCCACCGGGCTTAACTGGAAGATAAATTGCCATTGCCACCTTCCTTGCTATGACTTACTCATGGGAGAACTCTTACCCTCCTGGAGTGCCTCTCTGGCGGAGCAATTTTAAGGTGTAAGGCCTGAGCAGCCTCTGTGGCAGGTTTCCTGAAACGAGTCAGCCGGACCTTGAGTAGGTGATACCCTCTGGGCCAATCCCTTCCTTTTAGTGGGCAAACCAGTGATCACCTGGGCATAAATTGGGATCGATCGATGCACAGAATCCCAGTGTGGGGTCTGTTCTGCGCATACAAGCCAGGAATATCTGAGCATTTGGTTTTTCTTTCCTAAGAGAAGGATTCATTTTGTAACACTGAGCTGTCAAAGTCGCTTTGAGTGGGAAGGGAAAGGTGAATTTTGCAATTCACCTCACAGGTGCAAACTTGCTTCAAAAATTATGCTGGTAGAAGAGTTCTGGTTCCTGGGATGATGGTTTCAGCCTCCCAAAAGAAGTTGTGCAGCCCTGAATATACGGAGCAGTTTTCTTCTCTCCTCGCTCCCTGCTTGTCTGAAGGGACCTTTAAAAAGCCTGTAAGAGTGAGCAAGACGCCTCCCCCCATGGACCAAACCACAAACAGTTACCTGAAAGCACCAAAGCTCCTCTTCCAATTGGTTCAGGCTCCTGAGAAGACGGATTAACGCTTCTCAGAGATGTTTGGCCAAAGAGCCAAAAAGGAGACCTATTTGTACAGCAAGCCAGCTGACAAGATTTGCACACTGCTTTCAGGAAGGCAACCATGGGTGAGAAGCAAACTGCAAATCTACGGCTGGGCCCCCAAACCAGAGCAAATGTTTATTGACAAGGTTGTTCGGGGAGCAGGCTCAGCAGTTCTTCCCCCATTGCAAGAGCAGGCAATCTGTCTCTCAACGCCCAAAAGTGGACCACAGCCCACACACCACGAGTGCAGAGATTTCTCGCTCCGAGTTTTCCCATCACAATCCCAGGTACTCTTCCCCCCCATCTTTCCCAGTTCAGGCCTGTGGACGTTAGGAGCGGCTGCAGGAGCCAGCGTAGTGCGTTGAGCTAGGCCACACCGTCTCCGACTTCCGTTAGTACAGCTAGGTTTGCTCGGAAAACTTCTGCTCTCCCATTCGCTGAGAAAAAACAGGTTACAGGGAACGGTTGGCAATCCATCATGGTAGAAGATTACTAAACCTTCTCCATCCCTTTCACCCTTCCTTTGATGCCAGTCATTCCCACAGTGTCCAAGCAAGTCATAGCCATCTGGGAACCAAGTTCTGCCTGGCCAGATTGTTCTTCTTAATGGCTTGTATAACAATTGTCCGAGGCTGGATATCAATAGAAGAGAAAATTTGTTGCTTGGAGATGCTCTCTGAGCTTGGTTGCTTTCTTGCAGATGTTTCATTACCAACTAGGTAACATCATCAGTTCTGGAAGGAAGGGGGGGGGTTGCTCTCATTTTATATACCAGTGGCTTGCCCTGTCAGTATTGGTAGGAGTGGTCTTGGTTGTTCCTGGATTAGGTTGCTGTTTGCTGTTATCTTGTGTGTCTTTGTCAACAGTTCGATTGGGGTATTGTTTACTTCTTGATTATTAATCTAGTGATAAACTTGGTATTAATTTTGGGTCATCCGGGTGTTGATTGCTGATGAAAAGGTGTTTCGGTGTTTTTGTTTCCTTGGGGCTTTTTGATTGTCTCTTTTGAATGGTGTGTAGATGTTGTTTATCTCTATGTGCCTGTTGTTGTCTGAGTGCCAGACCTCCAGGAATTCTCTGGTGGTTTTGGACTTGGCTCCATCTCAGGTGCTCAGGGTTTTTAGTTGAAATTTTGGTCCACGTCTTGTGATCTCCTTAATGTCACACCAGAGAATCTTTCTGGTATTGTGGTGACCAGAACTAGATGCCATATTCTGAATAGGGCCTGACCAGTTGTGGTATAGACCAGTATTATCCCCCCCCCGATCCTGACGCCATCCCTCCATTGATGCAGCCCATATGGGGAAAAGATCTGAGATAAACCCACGTGCAAAAGGCTGACTGAGATCNGGGGGGGGGGCTCTCGCGAACACCGAACCAATTGTTAAGAAGCCGTGGCTGACTTTGAGAAATCATACCATAAACCTCAGCAGGACAGCTTTTTATAAACGGTGAAGGCCACGAAGCAAGGACAGGGATGGAGTAAACTTCCTGTGAGGAAACAAAGGCCTGGCAATCAGGTACTTTGCTAAAGGAGTTGAAACAATGAGACCGGAATGACCTCAGGACTCCAGAATGCGCTTTCCTAATTCACATCTTACCATTTCAAGCCGTAGGTTCCA
Organism: Ophiophagus hannah; assembly: GCA_000516915.1. Taxonomy (NCBI): domain Eukaryota; kingdom Metazoa; phylum Chordata; class Lepidosauria; order Squamata; family Elapidae; genus Ophiophagus; species Ophiophagus hannah. Next base: position 11,604 of record AZIM01002300.1, read on the forward strand.
AAGTCTCTAAATCTGAATGTCTCTAAGGAATTGTTTTTATGGAGACCATTCCTATATGTCATAAAAGAAATACAACATTGTGTAATATTTTCAGTCCATAATTGCCCATTCTTAGCATTAAAAATCATTTTAGAATGTAAACATCTCTCCTGCTCACAGGAGGCTTGAAATAATAGTCCTCTGGAATGCCAAACAGGCAAAATTGTGGGCACAATGAGTGGATGTGCAGAATCGCATATGGGGCTGATTGGGAACACTGGGGCGAGGGAACGAGAAATGCCCCCAGATGCAGGGAGCAGCCTTCTCCGGCCCCTTGCCCAGGGAGTGGGGGACTTCATCGGGCAAAAGTCAGAAATTACGCAAATAAAAAGGGGCCAGCATGTGCACATCTAACTCCGATGCACAAACATAAACCCAGAAAGTTCATTGAAATATATGCACAGTATGGGAGAACTCATAGGGGAATGTATGGACCACATCTAGAAGCAGAACAATGTACTTGAAAAGGAGTTCATTAATTGGAAATTTAACTAGTCCCATTCCTAGCCACACTCACTCCCCCAATAAAGGCATCCTGGCTTATTACCCCTCAGTAACCTTCCATGACTACTTGGCTCACAGTGGGAACAAACGAAGTGGTCCCCTTCGAACATGTGTGCTAAACCCTTGGATTGTACTGCACACCATGACCCAGTCCAGGATTCCAGGCAAAGCAAAAGCTGTATCCATTTCTGTCTGTCTGTCTGTCTGTCTGTCTGTCTCTTTCTCTCTCTCTCTNTCTCTCTCTCTCTCTCTCTCTCATTATTCCCTGGAGAATACTGTGTATCACCAAACCACAATCTCCTAGCTTCACAACTGTCAAGATGACACCAATTCATATTCTGCTGATGTACATTTTACCACTTACTGTAATTTCCACTCCACTCTACAAGGTCACTCATTCCTATTACCTCCTTCTCTTTTAGTTTCACTTTCCCCCCCTTTCACTGTATTTATTAATTTATACACTTTCAGTCCAGGTCAGAGTCTTTGCTTTCTTTATGGCCGTCCATAGATGGCTCTTGACTCCCGGCTCCCAGCTCCTGCCCTTTGGCCAACCAAGACTTTCCCGTTATTCTTTCTTGGGAAGTTAAATCAGACTAGAACAGACTGCCTGATTTAATGATTTAATGCCACTTGCTGCATTTTCTGCTAACTATAAGGACACCATCCTGCTCAGGTTGGGCATGTTAAACCAGGATGCCCTTCCCTAACCATTAATCCTCTGTTAAATCTGGCCCCTGAAATTCAGGCTCCATCCCACCTTTACTCCATTATAAAAGGCAGCTACGATCCCACTTGTTTCATGGATGTCAAATGAATGTCCTTTTTTCAGATTTGGAAGCAGTGAATGGTGCTTGGCTCTGAGAACCTGGGCACGGCCTGCATCTCAGGGATCACACCCGGATGCCAAGATTTCAACAGTCACTCTCAACATTTGCCCAGGTTGCGTTTCTGTCTCCTCAGATGTTTCTGGATTTATCCATGGAAAGTAAGGGAGAGGAGAATCCCCGCAAGCGTGTTTTAAACTGTAACTACAAAGAATTAAAAACCACAATGGTGCATCATTAGCTGAGCTTCAGGGGTATTTCTGTTTTTCAGAGTCTTAACCTGCTCTTGTTCTCTTTACAGCGCAATCCCTGGTGAGCCTTCCAGAGCTCTTGTGGCCCTCAGCTCCACGGATGGTGTGTGATACTCCGGGGGCGGGGAGGTGAAGGGGGAGGGGCTGCTGCTGTCCCTTGCCAAGGAAAGCACATGAGGCCCTTTCCCAATCGCTGCCCTTCCTGGAAAACCCAGCGAAGCCCCTTTCTCTAGAACAGCCTTTCCCAACCTTGGCAGCTGTAAGATGCATGGACTTCGACTCCCCAAATTCCTCAGCCATAATTAAACGATTGAGTTAGATGATTAAATTTAGATGCTGGCTGGGGAATTCTGGGAGCTGAAGTCCACACGTGTGGACGTTGCCAAGATTGGGAAATCCTGCTCTGGACTGGCTACGTGGTATGGCCTACGGGGAGGCTCTGCACGGGGAAGGCCCAGCATCCAAGCCGTCAAGGAACAGGGCCCACAGTTGTTGCTTTTTCTTCTAAAAGGAAGAACCTCCTCTGTTTACTAAAAGTTTCACAGGGCTGCCTTTACTAGCTCCGTGCATTGTTTTGCTTTCCTTCCCCTGCATTTGTGAAAAGCCTGATGGGGAAGGGGAGCCTTTGTTCCCAGGCGGGTTCATGGGTGCTTCCTCCACCATGGCCGAGGGCTTCCTTCTCCACCCTGCCCTGTGGAGGCTGCAGAGATCTTGCCAGTGATCCTGAGGGACCCAGTCTTGGAGAAAGTCGGAGATCTTCTCTCCCTCACTTCCTCTGCCAAAAATCAGCGTTGATGGGATTTCCCTTCCTTCCCTGCCTGTAAACAACAACAACTACATCAACAAGAAGAAACCCTAAAATCTATCTTGGTGACAATCTGTTTCTTACTTTAGAAGGATCACTCACACTGGAATCCCCCAGAAGGGGAAAGCAAGGAGGATGAAGTCTCTCAGGAGGCCGAGTTCTTCTGCCCTCTGATGGGTCCAGAGAGGCTTGGCTTGCTCCTGGTCAAGCGCCCAGCTGCTTTGTGCTGGGGTGGAATATTCCACAGTCTTATGGGCCTTGTAGGGAAGACTGTAAGTAGCGGTGAGCTTTCCTGGTGCTGACCCTGCCGGGAGCAGCAGGGGCTTTCCCCACCTCCCTTGCCTGGAGGCCTCCTTCATGTGGATCCCACGGTTGCAAAGTAGGAAGCGACAGTTGAGGTTTGACTGCCTTCATGATTGGCCATCGAACCTTTCGGTCCCGGCCCTCCAATTTCCTCTGCTGAGGGAGCGAAGTACGTCCACTCCCTGCAGAGCAGTGCCTGTCAGGGACCAACTCCCAAGCCTGGGAGGCAAGGCAACTGCCAGGGTGTCCCCTCTCCACGCCCCCAAGTAGTGACCCAGGCAATGTACATTGTATGCGGGTCATCTTGAAGTCCAAGGTGAAGGGTCCCTTCCTCTTCCTCACCTTAGGTGGAAGAGAGCCCCCTAGGCCTTCCATCCTGGGATCATTTGGGGGCAGGATGGCTCAACAGGGGCAGTCAGTTGGCAGCAGTTTTTCCATGTTTATCAGGGAAGGTCCTTTATTCTGGCCAGGATCTCCCAGGTGCCACGCCTGTTGCAGGGGCCAGAGCGCTGGCTGAAGTCCAGCTGCACTCAAGAGCTTCTGAGCTATTCAGGCTACTCCGTCTGTCCTCTTCTGCCGTCCTCATCAGTGACGGAGGTTGGGTGAGATTAGTAGGTGGTGGTGGTGGGGAGTGAATGCTGGTGCTACACTGTGCAGACTTAAAGGTAGTTGATTGGCAGCTCAGGCCAGTGAAATGAAATTGAACCCCTCCCTCTGAAACCATCCGACTGACTTGCTCTGTTCCGAGCTGGGTGTGTCTTACCCCAGTGCTCGGTTCTCCGGGGAAGACGGTCACGTGCGGTTATTACCTGAGAGCTGCTGCTCGATCACATTGCCCTTCTGGGCTCCAGCACCCAAAATCCAGCCCTCTCCGCACTGCACGCCAGAAAACTGCACGCGACGAGCCTCCTGGCTGTCCCGGGTCTCCTTCGGCGGAAGGTGGCCGAAGGCGGATGGACCCCAGAGCATTCTGGGAAAGGGGTTCCACCCAGAGGCCTTTGCTATGGACTGATGAATCAGTCCACAGGGTGTAATTGTTTAAATAGCCACAGTTTGGGACTTCATCCAATAGACATTCTTTGTGAATGAGTTCCAAATGTACAAGGAGGCCGCATAGCTGTCCTATGCAGGTGCACAGCGGGCATTAATCTGTTTACAGTCTCATAAAAAGCCAGCATTTGGGGGGTTTTCCTACCATATGGAGCAGGTTGACTTTGGCAGTTTATGGGCATCAAAGCTTCTTCTCCACTACCGTTTTGTATCTCCTGTGCACACGGATAGAGAGGGAGGAGCTGCCGAGGTCCTCTTCCTGCGCCCCAGTTCTTCTGATATGACCAGACCTGGGGACAGGTCGCTCCGCACTGCAGAGGAAGAGGGGCTCCTGTTTCGGGGGCAAATCCCCCAAGGGAAACCTGTTTGTTCTCCCCGAGGAGGGGAGGCTTCCTTTATGGAAGGACCCTTCACTTCCCCGAAGGAGGGAAGGAGGAGGGGAGAGGAATGGAGGAGGGGGAGGCCCCGTGGGTGTGGGAGCCTGGTGGCCTGGCCACCTCTGGCTGCTGCTCACCAGGCAACCCCAGCCAGGATCCAGAAGGAGCCCCCCCCCAGCAAGATGGAGGCTCTCGTTTTCATGGCAAAGCAACTTGGTCAAATGAAAGGATGGACCTGCTTCGTGTTGAAGAAGGTTTTGGGAAGGCTCCCCCAGCGAAGCAGAAGAGCCTCCATCCCGAAAGGACTGGAAGGTTCAGCACCAGGGAAAGGGACGCTTTTAGGGAGAGCAGGTTGTGGACCCAGGAAGCGAAAGAGGTGAACCGGGCCGAGTCTGCCCTTCTCTGCCGTTGAGCCCATTCAGGATTGGCCCCGATCTCTCCCCGCTACAGCTGCCCCCTGAGGGGGGAGAAGGAGATGGAGGCCATGGGGCAGGGGAAGGTGGGGGGGGGCTGGAGGTCGGAGGAGAAGGTTCTGCCGGGGACTCCAGGCTGCCTTTCCTTGGAGAGGCTCCGGCTTCTTGTAGCCCTCCAGGCAGGTGGGCTTTGAGGAAGCCAGGTGGGAGGAGGATTCGATGCTTTTGCACTTTGTTGGGAGGAGATTCCTGAGAGTAAAAGGCGTCCCCAAACACTCAAGGAGCAACTGACTGGGCTCAAAGGAGCCTCCTTCAGACGCGTCACAGAGAGCTCTCAACTTAGCATCCTTTGAAGTTATGATGGACCTCCCCCCCCAGCTACTTACAACCTATTTTCAAAGTTACCATAGTGGCAACCTCCCCCCCCCAATTTTTTGTTTGTTTGTTTATGTTTATTTGGATTTATATGCCGCCCCATCTCCCGAAGGACTCGGGGCAGCTTACATCGAGAACAATAACAATAAAATAAATAGGAGGGAATCCAAATAACAATAAAACCCAATTCAAATATCAAATTAAAACCCCAGTCCCTCTCAANTTACATCGAGAACAATAACAATAAAATAAATAGGAGGGAATCCAAATAACAATAAAACCCAATTCAAATATCAAATTAAAACCCCAGTCCCTCTCAATCCAGGCTGGCCTGTAAAAATGTGACAACTGGCTCACTTTTCCAGCTCTTTGCAGCCTCCTGTGCTCACCTGACTCTGGTTTGCTATTTTATTTTATTTGTTTGGCCATTTTTCTGGTGTTTGCTTCCCGTTTCTGGTAAAAAAAAAAAAACAACCACTGGGGAAAATGGATTTCCTTAATGATAAACAGTGTTTGCTTTACTGCAAAAAAATGTCCAAAACCATCAGGTCCCTTCAGGTGATTCCTCTGCTTCCAACCGCAATGACTTGCGACTGCAATTCCAGGCTCAGTTGCAGTTGCAAGTGGAGGACTGCCTGTATGGAAAGCCTGAATTCTCCGGAGGAGGCTCCCATGCTAAGAAAAGGGGGAGGGGAGGGGAGGAGGAGGAACAGCTGAGTGGCGCCGTGAGAGCAGCAATGAGGGCTCCCTCGGAAGAACCAAAGAGAGAGGCGGCCCTGGAGAAGCCCTGCAGGTGTGGCCTCCAAGAGTCAATGCCAGCTTGATGGCACGTAAACACCACCCGTTGGATGCCTGGTCGCCTGCGTTGCCCTTCCCTGCAAGGCCGAGGGCAGGAGGGCCGTGTTGAGATGGCTTGCGGCCTCCCAGCCCCTCAGCTCATAGTCCAGCCAGCTCTGAGAGCGGACGAGCTCACAGCCTTCAAAGGATGAATGGACCTGTTCTCGTTGCCCGTTAATCCTTCTCATGTTGATTGTTGATTGTTGGACTCCGAGAGAGATCTACAGAGCCCGCTTCTTGCTTCCATTTCTACCCTGAGTGAATCACTGCGTGGAAATGGAGGCTGACTCTCCGCCTGCCAGGTGCTTGAGAGCTTTGCCTATAAAAAGCTGTGAGGCCCTGAACGTAAAACGTCTCCTCTGTGCTTGTATTCGGTCTCATGCTACTTTACTCTTTCTCTGTCGAACACATTAGATTCATGCTTTCTTGATGGATTTTGAAATGGTGCGTTTTTATTTCACACTGTCTTGCCTGCATTCTCTCTCTCTGGAGTATTCTGCGTAATTGCATAATAAAGGAGCAAACCTTACCATTTTTGCATTTTGATGCACAATCCTAGCAACTTTCTGTCCTTGCGCAAGAAATAAATATTTACACTTCTTTAAGCCCAATCGAAGTTTTATCTCCAAGCTGTTCCAAACACCAAATATGGAGAAGGCTCATTTTCTGATCTCTGTGGAGTCGAGTCCCTTTCTATGCATTTACAGCTGCTGAGCTTTTGCCAACATGATGTTGATGCATTTTTCCTCACTCAGCTGCTGTTATTGTTCATGTTTTAAAGCTAATTCTCCCCGATATGCCCATTACTCTTTATCAGAGTCTTATGAATCTGCCAGAAAGCTTCATTTTGGAGTGTTTATCTTCGTTACGCTGCTGTTTTCCTTTTGCTTAGCTTGGAGCAAAGAACCCCCATCATATGCAAAACCCATTACATTCGCCATACATCAATAAGGGACTGGATTTTCTTACACTGATGTTTTGTAAAGGAGCCACATTCATTGTTTGACTTATTATATTGAGCGTATTTATTACATTGAATAAATGTATTTATTATATTTTGAACGTGGTTCCAAAAGGCCATTTGTCAGCTGTTTTGGTGTTGATTCAGCCAGCCAACAGGCCAGGAAAGGGGAGGCTGAATTCAGGCCAGCTTTGCTTATTACTCACATCTCCTGGCCACGTTGTGGGCCATAAAGTGCTAAAGGGCGAAGGCACAAACAGCAGAGAGCAAACTCAGGCAGAGCTCAAAAGGCGGCAAACGCTGGAATGGCCTGAGGGGGCTTTTCCCATGCAGACACGGTGAGGGGCTCCTGGCATTGGGGGGGGGGTTCCCAAAGCACGCAGACTGGAGGCCACCAGTCCCTTGGTGGAAATGGTCAGCCCCAGATGGGAAGGGATCCTGGCCACGGAGGGACCGGAGCCTCTCCCTAAAGCGGGTACGCCTGAAGGCAGCTTGGTGTGGGATTCAACTGAAATGGAAGGTTTAGAATTCATAAGTTTGCTTTCCGGCCTCAGTGCTTGCTAATTGCCCCACTGCCCATTATTCTTTCTTAAGGAACTTTGGCTTTTTTCCTGCCCAGTCCTCCCTGGGTTTGGGTGCGCTTGTGTACCTCTGAGTCAGTGTGGACACCTGGTGGCTACCTGGACCAGTTCCCGCAGTTTTCTTGGCAAGATTTTCAGAAGATTTAAGAAACGGTGATTTCACGCAAAGTGGGAAGAACGGAGCCAAAAAGCAGGATTTCTACTTTGGCCTGAGAGAAATATAACCTGCCACCTTCCCGGAGTTCACAGCTCCAGGCCAGTTAAAGGAGGAAGCTGCTGGTGGTCGGAATGCTATTTCTTAGCTTTAAGAGCCCCTGCAGAACCGGCTGCCTGGTTTTTATGGCCCTGGTCGCCATAATTCATCCTCCTCTTAGCCTGACGGAGCAGGGCTGAGGCTGAGGGGCAGCCAAGACAAATAGGTAGAGAGCCCCTGAGATTGATAGCCACTTACTGGTCTCCAGTTCAGAGCTGGGTCACTCCCAGGGTTTAAGGCAACAGGCTAGAATAAAGAAGCAATTACGATAAGCTTTCCTTTTGCTTTTTTTATAGAAAGCATTCGATGTACCTTTTTCTCTCTCCTTTTCATTACATTTTAATAACTTTTGCACTTTTTTTCCTGTTTCATATTCTGGAAAGAGAAATGAAATACGAGAATATCAGAATTATTTTGGCCCAGTATTTTCCAGCAAAAAACAAAACAAAAAACCCTTCGGTGTAGCATGAGAAACACACGAAGGAGATGAAGCTGGAGGTTGACAGAAAACACGGCCGGGGATCTTTCCTCTGAATGAGATTAAAAAGCCAGGACCAACTGGATCACGTTCTAGGAAAGAGAAGAGAGTAGCTGATCTTTACACACTTGCCGATTTACTCTTGACTTCGGTTTATAGAGGGGCCGTTTCTGATGGTGCTACTTCAGAAGATTCTAGAATTGATTCTAAAGGAAGAGTTCTGGACCTACGTTGGGGGAAAATGTGCATTTACCAGAAATCAAGCGGGGCCTGTCAAGAACACATTTTCCAGACTACTTTGAGTTTTTTCCCCCCAATGGCTAAGTTGAGCAGATAGTATGGGAATGTTGAAGACATATTCATTTGTTTATTGGTTAAATTTATTTGCTGCCTATCTCACCATAGGGTTACTCTAGGCAGCTTACAATAATGAAGAGGAAGACAAACGAAAGATGTGTGTATATAAACTGCAGATACACAATACATACATACAGAACGAGGATGAGAATAGAGCTGGAAGGGACCTTGGAGGTCATCTAGTCCAGCCCCCTGCTCAGGCAGGAAACCCTGTGCCATTTTAGACAAATGGCAGTCCAGCCTCTCCTTGGAAGCCTCCAGGGATGGAGCAGCCACAACTTCTGAAGGCAACTTCTCTTCCCCTGGTTGATTGTCCTCCCTGTTAGGGAATTCCTCCTTAGTTCCAGGTTGCTTCTCTCCTTGCTTAGTTTCCCTCCGTTGCTTCTTGTCCTGCCTTCTGGGGCTTTGGGGCCTTCTTCTTTGGGGCAGCCCCTGTTCAAAATCACAAGTTTTGAATACAGATCCACCACTATGGTGGAGCAGGGCTCAAACCTGGATCAGTAGAATTCCTTCAGATTGTGGAGGAACACTCTTGGTGTAAGTAAGAGGTTACTTTTTGTAGGTAGCTTCCATGCAGGCCACTGCAAGATTTCTACAATGCTGTCATTCTGATCTGAAATTGCCCTGTGTGTGTGTGTGTGTGTGTGTGTGTGTGTGCGCGCGCATGCATGTGCTGTTCTCTTTTCTCTTCCAATGCATTCACGTGTCTTTTTAGTTTTGTGGCTTAGGAATCAGTGCGGAAAGTTCCCGGATCACCTCATGGGCATTTTGTTAATGAGAACAATTGATCTGTAGTATAAACATTTCAAGAAAATTGTGATGACTGCTATGGTTTTATTTGTCTTGCTTGGAATCGCTGTCTTGTTCAAAACAGGAACATCCTGGCATTGTGATCAGAATCAGGCCAGTTTTGAATGCTACGAGACGCCCACAAGATGTGTTATCTTGCTAATTCTAATGGGTGGGGCTTTTTTTGGGTGGGTGAGAAAAATCTTCTTCCCTTTTTAAAAAAAACAACAACAGCTGAGCCATTTCTAATTATATTTATGGTTCTTAGTGTTTCCCAGTCGGTAGTTTGTAGAAGTGAATCTTGTGATTCAGGGGGAATAGAAAGAAAATAGCAATAGCCCTTAGACTTATATATTGCTTCCCAGTGCTTTCCAGCCCTCTCCAAGTGGTTTACAGAGTCAGCCTCTTGCAAACCCCAACCGTCTGGGTCCTCGTTTTACCCACCTGGGAAGGACGGAAGGCTGAGTCAACCTGGAGCCTGGTGGGATTCGAACTGGCAAATTGCAGGCAGCCGGCAGCCAGCAGTAGTAGCCTGCAGTACTGCCTTCTAACCACTGCGCCACCGGGGCTCTTCTTGGACCTTGGAACATAACTTGGAACGTATTTGGTACGATTTTGTTAGCTGCCGTTCACTTTCCTTGGCAGGCGTCCTTGTTCAATGAAACCTTCTCTTGTTCGAAATGGTGGCACTTTTGCGCGACACACATGGGAAAGGGTGCGTTCTGCGCCCTTCAGCAGTTAGAATGTGGGGAATCCAAGTGTGAATCAGTGTCTGGTGTGGTTAAGAAAGAGTGCGGAGGTGCTGTCTGAGTTGGGTGGTTTTCTTGCAGACGTTTCATTACCCAACTAGGTAACGCCATCAGTGATCAACTCTTAAGAGCGTAAATGGCTGGTGTGGTGGTCCATGAAAGCGTTCTAGTGATGAAGCCTTGATTCTTACGGGGAAAAAGTTGAGGAGTGGTAGGCTGGTCGATTCAATCTCTGCCCCAGCTGTTGTGAGGATGNGAAGTCCACAAGTCGTAAAGTTGCCAAGGTTGGAGACCCCTGATTTTAGAGACTGAAGCCATCAAGAGACCCCAGACTCAGGATGACTTGAGAACAGAGGAGCACATCGTGTAAATAATGTTGCATTGACGGAGAGAAGCTCAGCCTATTGCACATTATGATATTCCATGCAGGGATGAAAAAGGGGTGAAGCTTGCAACATGACCGTCCAGGGCTGTTTTCATAATTTGGGTAAAGGACCGGATCCCGAAAACATCTCTGCAAAGCTGATTACAAGGCCCCAGACCATAAGATTATGTGTGCTACGAAAATGATTTGGAAAAAAGCTTCCCTACCCGCTCTGGGTTCATTAAAGATGCTGCTGCTTTAATGAGTAAACACGGCATTAGTATAAAGGTTGTGTTGTCCATGGGGGTTAGAAGAGCAAAGAGATTGTGGGATGCGGAGGTCCGGGTTTAAAAGGTCTCAGTGTCAGCTTTGGAAACCATGTTCCACGCTGCCACATAACCTGAGAGAGTGGGAGGGGGGGATTTCAATTAAGTAGCTCTAAGTAGACAAAATAAAATTCTTCTGTTAGTCCAAGGTCATTGAGTATGGCGCAGGATGAAATAAGCATCTTACTTTTGGACGGGTCATGATTGGGCCATGTGATGTGATGATGACCAAGGGGGGATGGATTTGTAGTTTGGGAAATTGTGGAAAGCCTGAAAAAACGTGTAGATTCGGGATTCCACAGATGTGCCAGGTGCTGTTCTAATAAAGGTACTTTGGAGATATGTTCGTCTCGGAGTTACTGATTGGAAGGGAGGTTTGCTGGAACACCGACACTCAGCCTGTTGCGCTAGGATGGAAACCGAGCATTTATCAGCTGTGCCTTAAGCTGCTGTGTGTCTGAACTGGTAGTCCTCGTTTTATGGCTGTGGTGGAGACGGCCCATCGTTTTGTGTTACGATAGCTGCAAAGCAACTGCAAAGCAAAGCTACCCACGCAACTGACGCAGTTTTAAAAGCTTTCTCTGCACTGGTCATTAAATAAACATCACCGTTGTTAAATGAACGTGGCCGTCACTAAGTAAGCATGGGGGTTGTTATTCAAATGCAATGGTTTGCTGGGGGCTGAAAAGTGAAAGTAAACGCTCATTTTCCGCAAAGCTGCCAGAAAACGCAGTCATGTGATTTCAGGATGCTGCAACCGGCTGCAAATGTTGCCCAAGGTTCAATGCGAGGTCACGTGACTGTAATCACATGACCTCATGTTGGGTGCTGCTCATCGGAACTGGGTTGTGTAAGTACCTGCAGGAAGATCCATTGGAACTCCAACCGGTCACTAAGCAAGCAGTTGTAAGTCAACGACTGCTGGTAAGTTAGGTACACTGAGAGCATTTGCACCAAGATAAATTCCTTGTGTGTCCAATCACGCTTGGCCAATAAAAGAATTCTAATTCTAATTCTAAAATTCTCATGCGTTCCAGTAGAAATCATATTAGAAAAAATTCTTTTGAATTGTCTTCTTAGGACATTTGATTTTTTGGCATTTCTGTAGAAAACTTCTAAAGTTGATCACAGTTTATTGCTCTTCAGCATTAAGAACTGGAGTTCCCAGTTTGCTTGTCCTCATTTTCTTGCACTTCTTTTAGTTTATAAAATCATGCACCCTACTTTTTATCGACTTCGTGTAATGTTGTTAGCAAATGTAGCTGCAAATAGTACCTTTGGGTTATATCTGATAAATAGTATTTAATCTCTTAATGCAGAGTAGGTTAAAAATTCACCTTCACCCTCTATCGCTTGGTCCAAAGTCAATCCAATTTTTAGTGTTGAGTTGGCTTAACCACCACCTCAAAAAGGCCATAAAGTTGGGTCAGTCATGTGGGGAGGCTTCATTACCCTCATGCTGTAAAGCGAGGACTACCTGTAGCTGAAATCTTACTACTGGTAGGTGCACATGGTTCCATCTCTGTAATGGTAATAGAAGTGTTGGATGAGGAGGCACCTTCTCAACCAACATGTGACCTCAGTTTGATCTCTAGCTTAGCTACTTATGGTGAAGAATAGAATGGAGTGGAGTGGAGTAGAATGGAATATAGAGTGTAATATAGAATAGAAGAGAATATACAATAGAAGAGAATATAGAAGAGAAATTAGAATAGAGTAGAGTAGATGTCAGGTTTGCAAGTGATGAAATCCATCTAAAAAGAAAAGAACAAAGTCCATCTTCCATAATAACTTCTGTTATGTAGGAAAGCATCACATTGGCAAACCCTCCCCCCCATAACCAGCAAAAAGAAAGAAAGAAAAGGAATATATATTAAGGCTAAATAAAATGGCTACACATATGTCAATTTCAGGCTTGACAGTACAGTAGAATATAGAATAGAATACAGGATAGGGTAGGATACAAAAGAACAGAACAGAATATTTTATTGGCCAAGTGTGATTGGACACACAAGGATTTTGTGCCTCTGGTGCATAGCTCCAGTCATCTGTCTGGGTAACCAGAGTCCTGGTTGGTCGGCCAAGTCCTTCTGCTTCATCCTTCTCCTCTGACTTCTCAACCTCTGTAATTTTAAGATAATGTGGACCGAGCTGAAACACCCTACTAGGCACTGAGCAACATTATTCAAATGTGCTGCCATTTGGATGCCATTGGATCCTAAAAGAAGCAGGATCTGAGGTCTGGTCTGGTCTAATTTGATGGAGTTGCTTTCAGTTGTGGCTTAAGAATGCGGGCAAGACGCATGAAAGGGTTTGTCCAACCATTTAATTTAACCCGATCCTAGTATTTAATCCTGAAAAGTGCCCTATTATTTCTCCTTAATGAAAGGCAATCTATAAAACCAGGGAACGAAATAATACGATGCAGCTAGGAGTCCCAACAGCTTCTGGAGATGGAATAGTGGAAAATATGCCCCCTTCATTCTTCACTCGGCATCAAGCTGTTTCCATGCGGGAATTTATCCCGGTCTTCGCCCCAAATCTTGGCCCCTTTGTCGGCTGCAGGGATGAAGTCAGGCTCCGTTTTATTTTAGATCCAGGCCCCAGGATTCCACTTCCATGCAGACCGATTAACAGTTTTAATCACAGGCCTCAGTCAAAACGTCTGCAGTTTTTTCCCCTTGCCCGTCAGAACAGGAATAAAAGTGCCAGGAAAATAGTTGATATTAACCTTGCAATGCTTTGGCTGATAGTTTCAGGAGTTTCCTTCGCATGTGTTTCTAAAAAAATATTTCCCGTTTTAGAGCGAAGGAAGACGTTGTCCCCTTCTTTGATTATCTGTCAAGGAGCCAATAAATCAGTTGTAATGAACTAATGATATCTCTCTCTATCTCTCTCTCTGTGTCTCTTTTCTATTTCTCTTTTCTCTCTTTCCCTCTCCCTCCCTCTCTCTCTCCCCCTCTCTCCCTCCCCCTCCCTCTCTCTCTCCCTTTATCTCTCTCTCTCTTTTCTCTCTCTCTCCTTTTCCAACCGAAAAGAGTTCCAAGCAAAGGAATTTATCAGCTTTTGGTTTCTGAGCTGTGCACAACACAAAGAGAGAAAAACAAAATCGGAGAAGAGAGTGTGCACCTGGAGTTGTTATTTCTCCATGTATAAAATACAAAGATATTAAGAGTTGCAATACAGGCGGTCTTCGACTTAACAGCAGACCGTTCAAAGTTACAACAGTGCGGAAAAAAGTGACTTACGACCGTTTTTCACATTTACGACCCTTGTGGCATCCCCATGATCACGTGATCAAAATTCAAAGGCTTGGCAACTGGCATGGACTTATGACTGTTGCAACGTCCTGGGGTCACGTGATCCCCTTGGGCGAACTTCTGANCACTTCACAAATGTTTCACTCAGCAGCAAATACTTTGGGCTCAGTTGTGGCCGAGGGCTCCCCGCATCACAATAGCGCTAAGCGTTCCATCTCGGTCTCCCTTGTAGAGAAAAAAATACCAGACAAAGCCAGACGGAGACAAAGAGAGGAAGGAAAACAGAAAAAGTAAAGCAAAAGTAAAGGGACTTCTGGCTAACTTGCTGATGTTGTTGAGGGACACACTGCCTGCTCCTCCGGGGTTGTGTTGAAAGCCAACTTGGCAGCCGAGGGTCCTCCCCTTGTCCACGGCTTGGATCCTGTGGCGCTGAATGTCAGCCACCAACTGAGAAACTCCCTCTCTCCCCCCCCCCCCCCCCCCCCNCCCCCCCCCGTTTAAATGTATTCCTCTGAAATGGGGAAATCATGTTCTGTGATGCCAAGAAAGGAACGTCCTTCAAACCCACTTTGTGATTCGGTCTTTGTGACTGACACTTTTTGTTGAAAAGCCTTCGCTGTTGGAGTTTCTCAACCTTTCTCAAGTTCAGCAACTTTCAGAGGTTTAACTCTTTGCAAGAAGAAACGGGGGGGGGGGGGANNNGGGGGGGGGGGGGGGGGAGATCATTCCAGAGAGAAGCAACCTTGAACCAATTTCCTGGTCGGTCAGAACAATCGATCAGTGGAACAGAAGTTGCCTCCAGAAGTTGTGGGTGCTCCATGACTGGAGGTTTTCAAGAAGAGACTGGAGAGCCATTTGTCCAGGATGGTTAGAGGGTCTCCCGCCTGCGCAGGGGGTTACAGCAGAAGACCTCTGAGGTCCCTGCTAACCCTGTGCTCTAAGATGTAGGGTCTTCAAGTTATGCTGGATGGAGAATTCTGAGAGCCAAAGTCCACACACGTCTTAAAAGAGGCTGAGAACCAGTGTAATAAACCATAATGTACCTCCAGCGTAGTATCTCCAACGTAGCTGTCCCCATAATGGCAATGCATTTTATGTACTCCCTTGGCTACAAAAAGGCAAGCTATTAAGAGGGCTGGCGTTTGATTTCAGGCTCTCTACTCCACTGAATATAGGCAGTGCATTAGGATATCTGCTGCAGAATTATTTATTATTTATTTATTTATTTATTTATTCGAGTTATATGCCGCCTTATTCTGGTGAAATAACCCAGATAAACCCCGGGACATATGATCTCACACAATATTGGCCAGAAATAAATTCCATGGTCAATAGCAACGTTGCAAACCTGCTCCCTGGGATGTTGTGTTGTTTTGTGTTTTGCATTGAGGCAAATGCTCAGAAGGAAAAGGGGAGGAAGAGGATTGAAAAAGCGGAGGCTCTGAAGGACTAAATTAAGTTCTGGTAAAAGAATGAGAGATGGAACGAGTGCAACCTTCTCCCGTGCTCTCTAAGAGGCTGTGCTTATTGATACATTGGCTACCACTTATTATTATTATTATTATTTTTACAATTTTTTTATTTTTTACACAAACATTACACAAACATAAAACATAGACATTGGCTACCACTTATGTCAGTGTTGTTTCTTTCTCTAGCTTTGTTCAGGGAAACCTCAAGGCTCCACTTCATGTTTCTCTGAAGGGATCTAGACATTACTATCACCTCTGAGTTGGAGGAGCGAGTTGATTCAATCACCTGCAATCTGAGTCACCCTTTTGAAGTTTTGCACAGATACAGATCCTGGTTCTGAGCATTGTGTTCGAGCCACAGTGGATTTAATCATCTGATGTTGATTCTCACTCTGTAAGCGGTTGGTATCTCTAGTAGGTTTGGCCATCGGAGGTGATGAAACACAGTATGAGATTTCTTGATAACTTCCCTGTGCTGAGTGTATGCCCACTTGATGATCTGGCTGTAGTCTTTTGAACTTCCTTGATTCCCTATATATTTTATGTTTGTTCAAATTAATGTTTGTCTCCTTCTCCTTTCTATAGTGGATAACCAGGGCACCTTTGTTCAAATATTCAGGTTGAACATTCAGGGGGCATTTACTCTGCTTTGGTAAATTTCATTGTAATTTAGCAGTGGGAATCCAAACCATTCCCGTGCTTGTTCAAATCGTTTTCCCAAACGGCGATTCCTGCTTGCAAGCAGGGCGAGAGCATTTCTAGCTATGGTTTTTCATGGGCAAGCTCAGGTCCTTAGGAAAAACTGGCAAGGCCTTTCAGAAGCCAGTTGAGGCTCTCTTCTGAAGCCTTTTGCTTTGCAAAGAAGTAGTAGTTTCTTCAAGTGAGCATGGCTCTGCTCTGCCAACTTGGCCCCGTGGTAACAAGGAAGGAGAGGGAAACTTCCCCAGAAAAGGTGTGGGTTGTGGGGAGGGAATATTCAGGAGAGCTCAAATGAATAATAATCAGCAAAAGACAGGAACGAGAGGTAACAAAAATATAATTCAGGTACCAGTAACCTCACTTGATTTGGTTGTCTCTAATCCCCTCTTGCTTTTCACACATTTTCCTCCACATATCTCCTGTTCAGAGACTGGGCCTTTGTGGTAGTTGCTCCAGAAGCTACACTTGTAAAGAGATGTATTCAATTGTCTTAGGAATACAGAGATTTAGGTACTGATAATCCATTCTTAAAACTTTAAAAAAAATGCCAAAAAGATGTAAGGGGGCTTTATGTTCTTGTGAAACATGATGCAGAGTCTGGAAATAAGAATTTGGACTTAGAAAAATATGTTTTGGGAAATACTTGATCCTTTCACTTTCACAGTACTGAAAGTAGGAAAGTAGAAAGTAATATGGCAGGGGTCCCCAAACTTGGCAACGTTAAGACTTGTAGACTTCAACTCCCAGAATTCTCCAGCCAGCATAGTTTAAAGTTGCATAGTCTTAAAGTTGCCAAGTTTGGAGACCTCTGTAGTGTAGTTTCAGTGTCTGTAGTCCACTCACATTGATCCAAGCATACAGGTAAACTTCAATTTATACCTGGCTGTTTATGGAGATTCTCATGTCTGGTTGCTTAGAGATCATTCAAAGTTATGACAGACTTCCTCAGGCTAATTATGACCCAGATGTGGCATTTCAATGACCGTTTAATGATCCATATAACTTATTAGTAATTCTGGGCTCACTTATGGTCATAAGTTGAGGCTACCAAGAACCTTGCCCCCCCCCCAATCAATTTACCCCTTGGCCTCTGTAGTAGACTGAGCACGACACCTCTTTAGATGAAATAGTTTCAATTTTATTTTGGGTCAAAGCTAAGCAGAACAATTGGATACGACTGATTATATGGGTTTGTTATAATTCAGGTATAAAGGCAGAGGAAGAATACATAAATATGATGCCAAGCTATGTTCCTGGGATTTTATGAACCCCAGGCCACATGACATAAATGCAAGTTTCTCATTCCCAGAGATCATACATTTGAAAGATGGTAGCCCTGGCCAGTTTTTTTCCCCATGTCACTTTTCTGCTCATCACCCACTGCTGAATGCTATACAAAAGATTTTATTTATTTATTTATTTATT
>AZIM01002300.1:128033-138440 GCA_000516915.1 Ophiophagus hannah
CAGCCCATTGGAGGCCTTTTTCGGCCTGCCGGAGGTTTGAGGGAAGCCTCTGCAGCCTTTGCAGGCAAAAAAATAGGCCTGTTTTGTCACTTCCGGTAATTCCGGAAATACAGGCAGTGATGAAACAGGCCTACTTTTTAGCCTGCAAAGACTGCAGAGGGTTCCCTCAAGCCTCTGGCAGGCGAAAAAGGCCTCAAACGGGCAGAAAATAAGCTGGGAGGTGCAGTGCAGGTAAGGGGGCGGGGGGGAATCACATGTGCATGCGCAGGGGGGCCGCGTGCATTGCCTTCTGGGTGTTGGCACGTGAGCGCATCCACAATTTTTGGCACAGGAGCCCAAAAAGGTTAGCCACCACTGCCTTACCTGATTTTTGATGCCCCCAATCCCAACCTCTATCCTGCCTAAATAACAGAACCACAGAGTTGGAAGGAACCTCAATCTCTTCTTGGAAACCTCCAGTTATCTTTGTCTGAACTCTCCAGCAAACCTCTGACTTCTCTCTATGATATATCAAAAAGTCTTAACAGGTTTGACAGATCTCAAATCTGTCTTAAGAGAGAGTTAGGGGGGAAGCGTCAGAATGGGATTTATGGAGATTCTCGGTTGTCCAGGTCATGGTTGTCCCAAAGGACCCTTGCCCTACAGGCAGTCCTCGACTTAACAACAGCTACCTGAGTGACCGTTCAAAGTTGCAACGGCTCTGAAGATAGTGGCTTACGGCCATATTTTCACATTTAAGACCCTTGCAGCATCTTCATGGTCCCACAATATATATTCGGAGGCCTGGCTTTATATTTATGACGATTGCAGCATCCCAGGGTCACGTGATCCTCTTTTGCAACCTTCTGACCAGTGGGGAAGCCAGATTCACTTAACCGTGTTACTAGTTTAACTGCAGGGATTCACTTAACAAAGGTGGCAAGAAAAGTGGTAAAATGGGGCAAAACTCACTGAGCAAATGTCTCCCTTAGCAACTTAAAAGCTTGGGCTCAGTTGTGGTCATTAGGTCGAGGATTGCCTGCATTCAAGAGCTAGGAACAATTCAAAATGGGCGATTCCCAGGCCAGCTTGACCTGTGTAGCTTCTGAAACTTTGCTTCTAATTAGGAGACCGATAATTTGTTATTTCTTTTCCCTGAGTGTTTCTTCTTTTTCACTGCTTCTTGGCAGATCAACCGCTTCGTGGAGTCAAGGCAGGAAGCGTGATGCAGATGGGAAGCACAGGAATACACACGAGCCCAGTGGCCCAACTGTTGACTACGATGCGTACAGTCTGGCAGATGGCAGATCGGAGAGGTAGGTATACAGAAATAGTTCCCCACTAATTATGCACAGTTAAGTTCTGCTTAAGGCAGAGGTGGCCATAAAATGTTCACTTCCTGGTATAATATTTTAGCACCGTACTCAGTATTTTAAGTAGCATGCTGGTAGTATCCCAAACATGATAAGCCCCGGTCTTGCTTAGAGTAACTCAAGCACTTAGTGATACAGGAAGGTTCAGTAATACATGGTGGATGATGTGGCTTAACCTGCGACGTAGTTGAGATGGGGTACAGCAGAGATGGGGTGCACATGTTCTGCTGTGTGTTTTAAATATTCAAAGCTGCTACTTTATTTTTCCTGCAACTCGGTGTTCACAGTTTCACAACCCCAGAGGGTCACAAGCCCCATTCGAGATGTTCAGACTGGGGGAGTGCAGTTGAAGAAGATGAAATGAGGACTAACGTCAACAGGGAGATGGCAAGGTACAGCAGATCTGCAATTTGTTTAAATTCAGTTTGTCTTACCTGAGGTCAAAAGCAAATCTTTATTCTTTGAGATAGGGAGCTCTAGTAAGGTAGGGAAGGTATTACCCCTTTTCACGGGGCACGCACTTTTGCACTCAGAATAGAAAGCAATTTTATGCTGTAAGGCTTAAGGTGGAGAATGTGCTATAAAAAAGCTAGCTCTGGTCCATAAATCCAGGAGGTTAGGAAAATCTGGGTCAAGAGTTACCATCTAACATGTGAGAATATTTTTAAGTGTTACATTTGTTAAATAATAAAATGCCAACAAGGGTGTAGCAGAACAGCACTCTAGCAATACATGCACTGGAAATAACTTAATTTAAAAAAAATGTTTTACAGATACAAAAGAAAGCTTCTAATAAATGAATTTGGAAGAGAAAGGAAGACCTCTACTGGAAGGTAAAAAAATATCATTGTTCATAGCAAATCTACCAGGGATGATCTGTGAAATGGAGGCTGATGAGAATGAATAATTGAAGCATGGCTATATTAAAAGTGAGTGGGAATGAGAAGTTATGAGGGAAATGAAGAAAAGGGGAGACGTTTCCCATGCTAAGGGCAGAATAGCACTAAAACTATGCCCCCCCACCCCACCCCCCCAGTAAANCACCCCACCCCCCCAGTAAATCTCTTTCGGCTTGTGTCTGAGAATGCAAAGCCATGAAACTGGAATAAATGAAAAATAAAGCTTCTATTTTTCCAGTTCAGATTCCAAGGAATCTACAGCAGCTGTGGAACTGGAGACTGACGAGGCTGTTCTAATGAGGAGACAAAAACAAATAAATTATGGGAAGAATACATTGGCATATGACAGATATATTCAAGAGGTTCCTAGGTAAGTGGAGATACTTTTTCAGTACAAAGTATAATTTGTAAGTATTGGGCCAAACTTAAGGTTTTGGTGTAAAGAAAATGATTTTTTCCTCCCAAGATGTACCTATACTATTTTGGTCTCATAAATCACCGGAATCTTTTATAGCATTATAGATGAGCCAGCATCTTGAATCAGATACATAAATTATACTTCTAAGAAAGAAACATATCCTTGCTTTTGATAGGGGAAGGGAAGCAGCGGGGAAAATGATAAAATGAGAGGTTGGAAAATTATCCCTGGAAAGTTGGCCATAATGTCATACTGATTTCTGGCTCACCCACTTTGTACTTAGTTGCTACTACAATTTCTCATTTCTGTTCTCACGAATGGCTACGTTGAAGGCTGTGGCAGAATATTCTGAGAAGCTGAAGGTCTCTGATGCCAAATTTGCACTAAATTATTCCTCTATGTAAATATTGAAACAAATATAAACTGCAGTAGGGCATTGGTGAGAGGAGGGTGGCGTAGGCTCGTTGGAAGACCGGCGGTCCTATTTCTGAACAACCTTGCAAATAGAAGGCCTGTTTTATTTGCTCTGGAAAAATTTATCCAGAAATTGCTGCAGGGCTAAGTTGCTGAAAAGGGCGGTGGTGTGTTAAAAGTAGCCGAACTGTTTCTCTCCAAGGTGTCTACGGGTTCCAGGGGTCCATCCAAGGACTCCAAATAAATTTAAAAAGTACAGCCGGAGATCTTGGGATCAACAGATCAGGCTTTGGAAAGTTGCGTTGCATTTTTGGGACCCTCCCCACGAAGAAGGCTCTGATGCCCAAGGACTGTAAGTAGCAGCGGTGTCTCTTAAGGGCACATGAATAGTAAGCCTTTAAACGTTGAGGGTTATTTTTATTCAGGAATCATTCAGCAGCAGCAAGTTTCTGAAATTTATCAGGCTTGTTTCTTACAAAGCAAAGTTTAGCTTAAGGGCTGCATAATTCATTGTTGTGGAATTGGGTTCAATAGCCATAGTTACAGGTAGGCCTTGCTTAATGACTGTCTCATTTAGCAATCATTCAGTTACAAGAGTGCTGAAAAAGTAACTTTATGGCCGGTCTTTTGACTTTGTCCGTGTGTGTGTGTGTGTGTGTGTGTNTGTGTTTGTGTGTGTGTGTGTGTGTGTGTGTGTGTCAGTTGGGCCCTTTGCAGCCAGCAGGCATTTGTGATAGTTGCAGCATCACAAGGTCACGTGACTGCCCTTTGCCCACTTTTTTTGATAAGTGGAGTCAATGGAGAAACTGACAGTGAAAGGGCAACTCTTGGTCACATGATTTCTCGCTTAAGGACAGCAGGTGATTTGTTTAACAGCCGCATCCTGTGGTGCTTTGCTTACTGGCCACATGGCTTAGCAAGATTGCTGCTAGTCTCAATTGTGGTTACATGAGGACTACATGTAGCTTTCTACAAAATGCACAGAGCTATAATGCTAAGTATGTTGATGCAAGGATTATTAAGTCTTGCTTATCTTTTTTTTAACTTCTTTAAAAAAACTAGACAATTTAACATGATGTACTAGCAGGTTATCAGAATTGTATGCCACCTCCAGAACATAGTTGGTTCAGGAGAGTACGTGCAGTTATTTTAAAACAGAATTGTTTTTCTGAAGGTTTTATTTATATTGCTATCCACTTACCTAAATACAAATGGATCTTTACATTAATAAAAATAGAAAAAATTAATCAATTAAAAAGTTTCTGAATTATTTAAATGTAATACTAGAAATCATTGGAAAATACATGTGATTTATACCTTCAATTCCTATTTGCCTAATTTTCCCTGCAAATATTGAGGTCACTGGGTGAATCGGGAGGCAGGTTTTGGGTCTAAAGAGAGGCTAAATGGGTTAAGCTAAATTATCTCCTTTATTCCAACATTAGAAACACGTTTTCTAATTTGCTAATTCCATATTTTATTTTTGCAGTAGCCCTGTTGATCTTGGTGATATGGAAACAGAATCTGTAGGAAGTAATTCCTTGGTGCTACAGGGAAGTTCCCAAGAAAACAATGTAAGTAATTTGAAGCTTGGTTTAAGTTGTAATATTGTGTCAGTTGGCATAGATTGGTAGTTGTGTAGTGTCTGCAGGAGTAGTCTATCCTTGGCCATCCTAAAGATTCCCCCCTTCCTTTATCCTTTCCCTTTACTATCTGCCTCTTTTCTCACCCTAATTTGATTTCCTCCCTCTTTGCTTCATTTCCCAATCATCTTGCACGCTACCTTTTTTCCTTCCTTCCTTTATGCTTTCTGCCATTAGCACAGTCACCGCTTTAATTAAGGGGGACTTAACCAAGCGGGTGTCTGTTGTGGAAGCTGTACTGAATGTGCTACAGTGACACCCCTTCAGCCATTGGAGTAATCTTGACTGATGTATGTCATTGCAGCTGTCAGAGTAAAGTTTCAGATATTTTCTTCAGGATGAGGCTGTAAGTTTTTGGTGGGAAATGAACGGGGGGAGGTTATACCTCCTGAGCGAAGGGATAGGATACGAATGAGTCCAGGTGTGTATAGAAAGAAAAATCAGGGGCGAGTAGGCAGGCAAAGGCACCTGGGTGTTTGTCACATAACAGTTTTATTGAGAATAATTGTGATTTCTTGAGGGTAGATTGTTCACTACAGGTAGTCCTTGAGTTATGATTGCAATTGAACCTGGCCATTACAGTTGTGGGTTGGGACGTCATAAAACACGTCAGCATGTGACCAGACCTGATTTTACCTCCTTTTCTGTGGTGGTAGTGAAAGCAAGCACCTGGTGGTTAAGCAAACTGCATGGCTGTTAAACAGGCTCATTGTTCGCTATGGGGTGTTTTTGCTGAAAAAACCAGGGTAAATGTTGGCTTCTGGCAAAACCATAAACCATGGTCAGGTGACTGCAGGACGCTGCAAACAGCCATAAATGTGAGCCAGTTGCCAAGCACCCGAAATGGGGCCACGTGGCCACGGTAGGGGTGGTGGTGGATGTCAGAACTTTGAAACCTGGGGGTAAGTCCCCTTTGGGGGTTCCGTTGTATATTTGAATGGTCATAAGCTGAGGACTATCTGTATTTCTGAGTATTGAGAACTATGTTGTCAAATTTTCATTGGTCTGGGATGGTATAAGGGCCCCTACCATGGGCAGGGAGTTGGACTAGAAGACCTCCAAAGTCCCCATCAGCCCTAGGATTCTATGCTTTTTGATGTAGTGCCCAATAAATACAATGTATTTCTTAAGTAAAATTAACCAATAATAATATGACGTTCCTGGTATGTTAATTTGGTAGCCTTATGTTAATTTGGTAGCCTTTTATTCTAGGTGAACTGCACAGACCCCAGCCAAAGCGAGAAGAATTGAGCATCGACTTGATGACTAAGTCCAGCTCGAGGCACCTTCTGGTATGAAGCTTATGTCACCGGTAGAATCGAGTGTCCTGCAGGCTTCGTTTTCAGGAAGGGGCAACCCCAGTAGATTCAGAAATTCTCCTGCGTTGCCATCCAGAGCGGTGGCAACTTTAAGATGAAAATCAGTGTTTCTCTTGACCTTTTTTGAATGCATAAAAACGGAGTCCTATGTAATTGTGTGACTGCCTAATTTATATACCTGCATATGAAGCAGGTGGCTTTGGAAGCAGTTGGCCTATAGTTAAGAAAAACCCGAATAGGCAACGTTGCCACAGTTTTAGCAGTTATAAAAAAATGACATTGTAGTAAGAAAATAGTTTTAGCACTTGGTTAATATCTTTTAACCACGCCACAAGTCTAGGTAGGCAGGAAGAGGTGGTTCTGCACTCTGTCCTGTAATTTTTAAAAGTGAGAATTGATGCTTTTTGAATTATTTCAGAATTCCCAAACAATTGGCAATAACCTTTTCCCAGGATACACAGGCCTCTTCGGGAAATAAAGGCCCTCTTTTAGGTGGCACACCTCGCCGAGTTTTAAACTTGTAAATAGTTTTCTGCAGGGCTGTATGAACTTTGAAGGGAGCCTGGGAATGTTATTTTTATTCATTCTTAATATAATTTTTTTACAATTGTTGCTGTTTTTTTATGGAATAAAATATAAATAAAGCAAGATCGTCTTTGTATGGCTTGAATAAAAGTCTCTCCTTTTCAAGCATTCTGAAAGGAGATGCAGATAAAGATCCAGATAACTCCAACCAGCTGTTCACGTGGCTAAGAGGTTGAATATATTTTAATTTCTTAAAAAGCCATTTTGAAATTGCAGCTGTGTTCACATAGTTTGGGTTATTCCATTGAATTTAATCACATGGGCTCATTTCTGAGTGAAAGGATGAATGTGAATGGATTGCAAAATGAATGCCTTTGGTGCAAACTTTTTGGAATATCTGACTCAAACTGTATCTTGCTTTGGGATCTGCAGACCCCAAAACAACTTTTAAGTCTATCCCTGCAAGACTGAACTGCACAAGTTCCAACTCAGAAATGGATTTTACTTTCCAAGAACTAATGGAGTAGACATGGCTGGTCTTGGGAGGTATGACCGCAAAAAAATCCCTTTTCCTGGTCATTGTTGGCCTGTTTTGCTACAGTTGAACAATTACTGATTGGATTTCTGCTTTCTGAAGTCAATAGTCCATTCACCCTTCAAGAAATGCCCTTTGATTATGTAGAGCTGAAGCATTTTTGCTTAAGAGCTTTATTGCTCTTAAATAAACAGGCACACTAAAAACGACATGGGAAATACCAATGTTTAATTGGGTCAAATGGCACATGTTTATTTTTTATACCACCTCAGGAGACTCTCTTTTCATAGGCCTTCCTGACAAAATGCCAGCTAAAATTGTTTATGCACGCGCACACACAGAGAAAAAGTCTCATTTTGGTTGCATAGAACTAATTTATAAGAAGGGGAGATGATAAAATTTTTAGTTCAAAACTAATTTGGATCAAAGTCTCCTGCTTGGCTGCCTTACAATTTGTGTAAATGCTGTGTAGTTGTTCAACTAGAAGCCTACATCTCATATTTTCAACCACTCTACCTTTTGACCTGAATTGTATGAAAAGCTTAATTGAGAGGACCCCAGCAAAACAACCTCAAACCACAATTGGCTTTTGTTTAGCCATATACTGTATTTAGCTTCCTTTCTCATGTTACCTTGACTCCCTGGGCTTAATTCATGTTTGGCTAATGGCCTTTGCATTCTCTCCCCAAGCCCAGCTCAGTGGTTCTCCACATGCATCTGCGTGTGTGCGCGCGCATGTGCCTTTTTTTCTTTATATATATATATGTTTGAACCACTTCGCCTTGTGATTGACTCCAGCATCAGTGAACTGAAACAAAGCCCTTTTTCTCATTCAGACAACAACGGTGATAAGTAATCCGCTAGCCATTTGATCCCCAATATTGAAACAAGGTGTTTGAAAAAAATAAATTTCCCAAGGCTGTTACTTAGTCCACATCAGAGCTGGTGTGGAGGTGGAGGTACAGGTAGTCCGTGACATAACAACCACAATTGTGGCCTGAATTGCTGTTGCTAAGCAAGACAGCTAAAATGAGCTTTGCCCCGTTTTATGCCCTTCCCTGCCACAGTTGTTTAGTGAATCACTGCAGTTGTTAAACTTGTAACACAGTTAAGTGAATATGGCTTCACCATTGACTATGAAGGTTGCAAAGGTGATGACCCTGGGACATTGCATCATAAATCCATGCCAATTTTGATCATGCGACTAGGGGTGTTACAACAGTCGTAAGGGTGAAAAACTCCTAAGTCACTTTTTTCAGTGACCCTGTAACTCTGAATGGCACTTTTCTCCCAGCTCAGAGGTCTCCAAACTTGGCAACTTTAAGACTTGTGGATTTCCAACTCCCAGATTTCTCCAGCCAACTGAAGCTCCGTTCCACAGTCTGCACATGTTTTGAGTATTAGTTGATTTGGGGTCCGGTATCTGTAAGGCCACATTGTGAAAGTGATTCCCATAAAAGTTCATAACATTGGTTTATGCTTTTGAGGCTAAGTACGTAGTATGAAATCTGCCCTGCTCCTTCCATTTTTTTAAAAAAATAGCCCGAATATATTTATGTGGACACGCAAAATGAGTTGGAACAAGATAGAGCAGTGATGGATGAGCCCACGCTCCCGTTGCCAACTTTTAGCATTCCTTCTTGTCAGTTACGGAAATAATTTTCAGAAATTGAAAGCTGTGAAAAAATGCAAAATAATAAGAATAAAAAGGGCTAGAAGGAAGAGGAACGTTGGATTCCACTTTTCCAAAGTCACCTGACTTAGCCTTACCCCAAATGATATGAAAAGGAGAGTCTAAAGTAGTCCTTTTTGCAGCCCTTATCTAAGAAACAATGATGGGAACACAGTCTCAGCAAGTGAGAATGCTGATTGATGTAAACTCAATACGGCAGGGAGAACAAGAACATACAACAGAGGTCTCCAAACTTGGCAACTTAAGACTTGTAGACTTCAACTCCCAGAATTCTCCAGCCAGTTGGAGTTGAAGTCCACAAGTCTTAAAGTTGCCAAGTTTGGAGACCCCTGCATTGCAATATGGCCCAAACATTCATCTTTGTAGTGCGCAAAAAAAAGGTGCCATCTTTGCAAGACAATGGTTGCTCTTCTACTCCACCACTAGATGGCGCCAGTGTTCCAGAAATTCAACTTGGTGGTCTACCCATTGCAGGAGCATCTGGCACCCAAGAATAATCACAGGTGAAATCGAACCTTCCTTCCCTTACTTGCCCCTTCCATGTGAGCACTTTTTTTTTCCTTCTGAACAATGTACATGCCTAGATAGTGAAAAGTATGGCTTGTCTAGTGAAGAGAAGGATTAGGAGTGATAATCTTCCTGTAATTGAGGAGCTGTCACAGAGAAAAGGGGGTCAACTTATTTGCCAAAGCACCTGAGGGCAGGATAAAAAGTAATAGATGGAAACTTATTAAGGAGAGATCCAGCCTGGAATTAAGGAAAAAAAATTCCTGACTGGGTATTTGAAACAGTAACAGTATAAAGAGCACGTGGTTGTTAAAAGCAATGAATTGAGTGTTTCCTTTTATTGTGTAACAGAGAGCTAGATAAGGGTGACTATAAATAAATCCATGAACATTTTGGGGATACCTTAGCATGGGCTACTATGAGAACTGATTTTCTGCGACTGCTCCAACTACATTGAGGCCATAAGTAATGCAGCAACCTTCTTTGGCTTTCAAAATCAATATTTAGAAAGAAATATTATATTCAAAGCCTCAACGTGAGGCTGAATTATGCTCCTGAAATATGGAGTTTCATACCATCTCATGAAGAGCTTTGGTGCTGTTGACCTGGGGTGTGGGAGACAGGATAATCCTACTTAACTGGGAAGGAAGTTGACTCTTGACTTTCAGAAATGGTTCTAGGTTATGATTTTGTTCTTATACATCTGGATTGAAACCACCAGATGATGGTATCAAAGATCAGAGGAAAAACATATCCAGCTCCTGGTTCATGCCGAGAACCCCTATTTCAGTTCTGAGCTAGCCTTTCGCTCTCTTTTCCCTACATCTCTTGCAGAGTTGGAAGTCTTTGGAAATCAGCCTTTCAGATGAAATCTAGCCAAACTTCATGGAAGCTGCTGCTGAAGGTTATTTACTAGAAAGGGTGCAGAGAAGAGAAACAAAGATGATTGGGGGACTGGAGGCTAAAACATGAAGGACAGTTGCAGGAATTAAGTATGTTTAGCTTAATGAAGAGAAGGACCAGGGGAGGCAGGAGAGCAGTCTTCCAAAATCTGAGGGGCTGCCCCAAAGAGGAGGCAGTCAAGCTATTCTCCAAAGCCCCT
>AZIM01002300.1:254977-267363 GCA_000516915.1 Ophiophagus hannah
CTACTCTATTCTATTCTATTCTATTCTATGAGTCACAAAAATGATCAGGAGACTGGAGGCTAAAACATATGAAGAATGGTTGCAAGAATGGGGTATGGCCCGTTTCCGGCTTCCAGAGAGCCTCCGGAGCCTGGGGAGGGCAAAAACAACCCCCCTGCCATAGTGCAGGAGGCTGACTAGGCCNTGGCCACGCCCACCCAGCAACCAGGCACAGGACCCTTTGCTAAAATTTTTGAAGCCCAGCCCTGGGTTCCACAGGCTATAAATGATTGAGATTAACTGATTTGGGGTGGCGGGTAGGAGGAGTATAAACTCATACCTATTACTATATTTCATGGGCACTTTCTCTGGAGGAATGCATAATTATAGGCTGGGAAAAAAAATGACTGGTGCCTTTGTCTATTCAAACGCTTCTTTTGCATTTACTCGTAAATTTAGCATAGACCCGTCTTCTCTCTCCATTGCTTTTGTCTTGACTAATGGTGGTGACAGAAGCTTTTAATAATGTCCGGCCACAAGAGATGTGCCTAATTCAGAAGTGCTTGAACTTTGCAGAGATTTGAGCATTAAGAACATAGAACCGTAGGGCTGGAAGGGACCTGGGAGGTCCTCTACTCCAACCCCCTGCTCAAGCAGGAGACCTTTATTCCATGTCGGTCAAACGGTTGTCCAGTCTCTTCTTAAAAGTCTCCAGTGTTGGAGCCTCTACAACTTCTGGAAGCAAGTCGTTCCACCAGTTGATTGTTCTAACTTAACGGCAGTGATTCACTAAACAACCATGGCAAAAAAAGGCTGTAAAATCAGACATGACTTACTTAACAACCGCCTTGCTTAGCAACAGAAATTCTGGTTGTTACGTCGAGGACTATACCTGTATATGCACACCTCCACTTATAAACACACCTAGGTGATTAGAAGTACTGCTGATAATGACTTAGGCTGTGATTTGGGAGGTTCAAATCTGCTACACCCTCAGGGTTCTGACCCAAACCTGGTTCCAAGAGAGCAAACACGAGACAAAGGTAGCAGCACAACCTTTTACTGTTTCATTTACGAATCCTGTTTCTTCACAGATAAAAGGCTGCTTTCAANGGCTGCTTCCAACTAATTAGCTCCGACAAGGAAGAGCCTGGCCAAGTTTTTGCAAGGCTGCCAAGAACAACAGATAAAGTTCCTAAACAATAAATCAAAGACTCTTTGAACACCAACTCAGATATTGTACCATCCACCAGGCTCGAGTATCAAACTTCTTTGCTTCCTGCAAAGAACTCCGGTTTCTCAGCTGGCTTTTATCNTTTATTTTTTTCCCCCGAGATGCTCACGAGACGCCCTTCTGGTTCTCTTTGCAACTACAGGTAGTCCTCAACTTACAACAGCTCATTTAGTGACCATTCAAACTTATATCATCTTTGGAGGGAAAAAAGGGACACAGCCATTTTTCCCACTGAAAAATTGCAACATCCTTTGGGGCCTCCGATCAAAATTCAAACGCTTGGCCACTGACCGAGACAGGCAGTCCTCGACTTATGGCCACAATTGAGCCTGACATTTCTATTGCTAAGCGAGGCATTTGTTGAAGTGAGTTTTTGCCCCATTTTACGACTTTTCTTCCCAACTTTGTTAAGTGAATCATGGCGGTTGTGAAGTTAGTCACATGGTCATTAAGTGAATCTGGTTTCCCCTTTGAGTTTTTTTTGTCAGAAGGGGATCACATGATCCCCTGGACACTGCAACTGTCATAAGTCCATGCCATTTGCCAAGTCTCTGAATTTTGATCAGGTGACCACAGAGACGTTGCAATGGTCATTAAGGTTGAAAAATGATCACAAGTCCCTGTTTTGGTGCCACTCTAACTTCGGTCACTAAATGAACTGTTGTAAGTCAAGGATGACCCATACTTATGACAGTCTTAGCGTCCTGAGGGGAGAGGGTCACACAGTCCCCTTCTGTGACCTTCTGGCCAGCCAAGCCAATGGGGAAGCCACATTCACTCAACAGCCTAACCATGATGGCAAGAAAGCTAATAAAAATGGGGAGGAGAGAGACAAACAGCCAACAGGGAGCGGGAGTGTGGCTCNGGGAAGAGGTAGAACAAGGGAGAGGGATTTTAGAGGAAGGCCCAGGCCCACCCCCTCTTCATCCTCAGGCATGCAGGGAGGAACAGAGAAGGGACCAACGGGGGTTGCATCGCTTATGGGGGAGGAAAGGGCCCTGATTCCCTTCATTAGGCACAGCTGGGAATGAGAGTTTAAAAGAGATGCAAGCTGCGTGCGGCAGCTGCTGGGAGCAAATGTGTCAACTCAAAAATATTTCTCTGGTCTTTTAGAGTTGTCAGCAGAAAGGGAGTGGGGGGAGTAATGCATACCTTAAATATTTTCGTAGATAATTGCTAGGCGGCCGAAGCTTCTGGCGCAGAAGATTATTATTGGAGAGCATGATTGATGACTCTTGGCTATGGATGTGTCCCATTGGAGAATATACATCCAGGGGGTGGGGGAAGACCAGGGTCAAGGGTGAAATGCATCAGGTGTCTCAGTGTCGGCTGCACCCAGGTAATGCCAACATGGCCACTCCTAATAAATGATTTTTTTTAAAACACTGAGAGATGCAGCTAGAGACTCATGATTCGAATGGGGGTGGATTGTCGGAGCCCTGACAGTGGGTTTATCTTGTGTTGACTTTGGTTATCTGTGTTCCTGGCATCTTCCCAACTGTGTTGAGTTATTGCCATGCTTCACGTCTGGAATTCCTTCTCCTGCCCTGCTGGACTAATGACGTCATCTTGCTCTGTTTGGACTTTAAGTTACAGTTTGTGTTGTTCATGTTTTGGATTTGATTCTCTGCGGCCAAAGGCTGTTTACCTGGGAGAGTTTTTCTCCAACCCAGAAGGTATCCAGGACATTGAGGGCAAAGTTGGAGCTAATAAAGGGACTCCTACGGATTATCTGGCTGGGTTGCCTTTGTGCCACGCCCCTTTGGGTCATCACAGTCTCGCTTAGCAACAGGGATCTTGGGCTCCAACTGAGGTCATGAATCAAGGACTAGGAGAGCCCTGCAGTTGTGTGTGAGAGAGAGAGACACACAAAGACCCAACGGGAACTTCTGGCTCCTCCTCAGCCAACCGAGTCGGGAGAAGGGAGTTGATTGCCTTCTAAGGCCAGCCATATATGTCACCCAGGCTTGTCAAAGGCCCATGAATATTCAATGAGGATTTTAATGTATTGTAATCAAGGCAGCCATTTCCATGGAGAAATATTAAACACGTTGTCGCCGCCTTACTTGAAATGCATCATTTTGCCCATGAAGTGACCTTAGGTAATTTTGAAGAGTGTTTCTCTCTCTCTCTTTTTTCTTTCTCTTTCTCTCTCTCTCTTGCTTTCTTTCTCTCTTGCTCACTTTTTCTCTTTCTCTCTCTCTTCTTTCTCTTTTTCTCTTTTTCTTTCTCTCCCTTTCTCTCCCTTTCTCTCGCTCACTTTCTCTCTCTCTCTCTTCTCTTTCTCTCTCTCCTCTCTCCTTTTCTCTCTCTTTCATTCTCTCCCTCCTCTCTCCTTCTCTCTTTCATTCTCTCTCTCTTTCTCTCTCTCTGTCCTGCACTCAGTTTTCACCGAATAAACCCTGATAGAGGCCGCCATCTATTCACAAAGGATAAGGTGGCTTTCTAATCAAATCAGGTTTTTAAGTCCCGGATTTGAGTTTTTTTGAATTTTGAATTAACATTCAAAGAAAAAAAAATGCAAGGAGACGATGGGAGCTTGAATCTCAAAGAGCAGCTCAAAAAGCACTTTTTAATTTTATTTTTCCCCCCGTATAACATTAATTTCTTTTAGAAGCAATAGGATTATTCCTGTTACACCAATAACGTGACTTCTGTTGACGCAGATACATACGGACTGAAGAAGATTTTCTTGATCGTTTTTCTAATGAGGGGGCTGGGTTTTTTTTTTTTTAATCCCTCATTTCTCAAGGAGAGGAGAGGAGATTTTAATGATCAGTGAAATGCATTTTGCCCTGATAGTTTGGCAATTTTGCATTTAGCCCTGGAGACCAGTTATTTTTAAATTTTTCATGAGCTCGCTGAGAGCCTCTGTGTTATTTGGTGCTGTTTAAGTATTCTTAATTGTACTAGGCTCTCCGAAAACACACCTATTAATAATACGTTCTGGCAGCGCCAGAGAATGGTTTCTAATTTGAAAAACAGTAATGTTGTAATTATTAAAGACTATTTATTGACTTTATGTGGTATGTACAAAGAGTAATCTTTCCGACTCTCCCTTCAAAGGCATACATTTTCCATTTTGCTGTGGAAGTATCTGTACAGACAGATTTGGATAAATGCTGGGGAGACGGGTTATCATTTATAAGAGTGCTGGGTAAATATCGCCCAAGGAAGCCCGGCAGATAAGAGGGTTGAATGCCCGAGCTGATCTCAACTGTCCCCTTCCCACAATGGCCTCGCGAGGGGGGAATGTACCATAATTTGCTCCATAGCTCTGAGCTGGTGGTGGAGGAGGGGGGGAGGAGAAGGAGGAAGAGAAAAGAAGGGAAGGAAAAGGAGAAGAACAAACAAGAAGCAGAAGGGAAGAAGAAGAGGATGATGAAGAAGAGGATGATGAAGAGGATGATGAAGGAGGAGGAGGAGGAGAACAAGAAGGGAAGAAGAAGAAGGGAAGAAGAAGGGGGAAGAAGAAGAGGAGGAGGAAGAGAGAAGAACAAGAACAAGAAGAACAAGAACAAGAACAAACAAAAAGCAGAAGGGAAGAAGTTGATGAAGAAGAAGAGGATGATGATGAAGAAGAGCATGATGAAGAAGAAGAGGATGATGGAGGAGGAGGAGAACAAGAAGCGGAAGAAGAGGAGGAGGAGGAAGAGAGAAGAAGAAGAAGAAGAAGAAGAAGAAGAAGAAGAAGGGGAGGAGGAGGAGGAGGAGAAGGAGAACAAAAAACAGAAGAAGGGAAGAAGAGGAGAAGGAGAAGAAGAAGCAGAAGAAGGGGGAAGAAGAAAAGGAGAAGGAAGAGAGAAAAACAAGAACAAGAAGAACAAGAACAAACAAGAAGCAGAAGGGAAGAAGTTGATGAAGAAAAAGAAGAGGATGATGGAGAAGAAGAGGATGATGATGCAGGAGGAGGAGAACAAGAAGCGGAAGAAGAGGAGGAGGAAGAGAAGAAGGAGAAGGAGAAGAAGAAGAATTTAGTTCATTGAATCCCTGCGGAGGATATTTAGGTGTTCCCATTATGCTGCCTCTTATTCTTTCTTCAAAGGGTTTAAGACTCTTGATCTAAATCAGCCTAAAAGACACACCAAATATAAGGTTGAGAGTTGCTGGCAATGGTTGATTCCATGGAGATATTACCAAGCTTTTTGAGCTCTAAATTAATTCTAAAAAAAAAGTTGTTTAATGGGGAAAATGCATCTATTTTAGGAACATAACGCTACGACGAGATTAAATTTGATCGACTGTTATAGAGCTTCTAAAAAGGATCCCGTTTGCTCAAATTTCCCTTCATCCTCATCTGAGCAACAGTCAGGACTGGTAAATATAAAATTTATGTGCATGTGTAAATAGGGGCAGCAGCTGTAGCAGACGTGTGGGAAAATTTCCAGATAGGAATATTATATTCTAAAATAGCTGAGGGAGTATTACTCAACATCTGTGAATAATTAAACCGCTACCTTTTAACTAATTAGACTGACAGATTTTTCATTGTATTTAATGCAGAACAAAGTGTTCAATTCTTGGGCTGTTTTTGAGTGTGACTGTAAAAACTACAAATAAACACACCAACTTGGAAAATAATGCTCATCTGCTCTGCTCTTTTCCTGTTTTAACTCGTACCACGTACACGAAGAGCATTTTTAAAGAAAATAAAAATGAACTTCTTCTTACAGCAACGTTTTCAAATATATCACGAAACCCAGATCATATTTTTGGCACCAGGTTCAAAGATAAACTTTGGATTTTTTGACCACTGTCCATCATCCAAAGGTGGAAAAGCAAAATGAGTTTGCATGCACAGCTTTTAACCTTGTGTCATTTGTGTGTGGCGTGTAAAAAGAGGGGAGGAATTCAATCTCGTAATTTCAGTTGCCACCTTGACCATTTTTTAAACCTCCTAATTAGATTTGCTCAGAGGTTTCTACATTCTACCCCTGTTTTTTTCCCAAGGGAATCAATTTATGCGAGCTTCATCAACATATATTAGCATATCTTAAGCATGCAAATAAGTATTTGTTAGGCAAACCAATGTTAGCAAACAAACTCTTAAGATAAACTCCTTACCATGTTTATAATGCAATCAAGAAAAGATATCCCACTGTATGAATCATTCACCCTATGAATAAATTATCACTATTTAAATGACTAAAACTTAAAACTACAATATTTTATCTGGAAGCTATGCAAATTAGGATGCTAGACAAGAGTTGAGATGTTATGAAATATTTTTCTCAAGGAGACAGGTGAGAGGCAAAACTAGAACTAGACAGGTTAGCGGGTGGATAGATCTATGTGGTTGCTAGGAATTGAAAGTAGATGACCTACAGATCCCTCCCAACTCTGTTATTCTGCTCTGGAAATGATTTGATGGCATATAACCAATCAATCAATCACTACCTAAATTGTCATCTCTGGAGATTCTCATCCATCCAGGTCTTGGTTGTCCCAAAGGTGCTTTTTTTTCCAAGCGGCAACTGGATTTTCTGATTTTTCTTTGAAGAGGTTTCACTTCTCATCCAAGAAGCTTCTTCAGCTCTGATTGAAGAACCAAGTCAGAACTGAAGAAGCTTCTTGAATGAGAAGCGAAACATCTTCAAGGGAAAACAAAGTCTCTTGAAAAAGCACCTTTGGGGTACCTAAATTACCTTGATTTTAAGGGGGAAAAGTGTGACGCAAAGCAAGTTGACAGTCACTGTTGGCACACCGAATTCTAAAATTGTTTAGGATAAAATACAGACAAAGATGCCTCCACAAATACCAGACTCGAGATGATCTCATTTGGGTTCAAACCCTGAAGACCTAATCCAGTAATTAAGCTTGTTAATTATTGTATTAGAGAACCTCGCAGTTTCAGGTCTGTTGGTTTGACTAAATTACTGAAGGGGAAAAAAACTAGTTGGGAAAAGATCATCACAAACTAATCCCATGAAATGAAGTGGCCAAGAAAATGCCCAAGGTAGGTAGGGGATGGTCAACGCAATGAAGAAGACACCAATGTTCAGCTGCCACAGAGCTCCCCACACCTCTTTATTTCACAGAGCTACAGAATAACAAGAGTTGGAAGGGACCCTGGAGGTCTTCTAGTCCAGCCCCCTGGTCCAATCTCATTTGAAAAAGCGTTGGGAGCATTCACAGCTTCTGGAGGCAAGTTGTTCCACTGGTTAATGGTCGTTCTTACTGGGTCAGGAAATTTCTCCTTGGTAATAGGATTAATTCTCTGGTCAAGGCTGGCTTCAGATTCAGGGTGCTTTCTTCCCTTTCAGGATCATCTCCAAAGGATACGGAAGAGAAAATGAACCTGCCCCCCCCACAGCTGCAGCTTTCTCCCTGGGAGGAAGTCAACCCATTTATCAGGAGGCTGCCGTTCCAGGCGTTGCCTCGGGTTGTGAGTGTGCTTGCTGCCAGTTGTGGAGCGGGGAAGGAGAAGGCTGGGTTTACGCAGAGAAAAGGAGCACCTGAACCAGGTAGGAGCCACTCAGCGTCCAATGTGTTGGAAGGAGCCATATAGTAGAGCAGGGGTCCCCAAACGTGGCAATTTTAAGACTTGTGGACTTCAATTCCCAGAATTCTCCAGCCTGGAGAATTCCACAAGTCTTAAAGTTGCCAAGTTTGGAGACCCCTGTAGTAGAGCAATGAAACAAAAAAGAAATGTTCCACTTTGTTGTAGAATCCTTGGGCTGGGAGGGTCCTCTGAGGTCTTCCAGTCCAACCCCTGCTCAAGGCAGGACACAATTCCAGTCAAAAGGTTGTCCAGTCTTTTCTAATTCACCTCCACTGAAGGAAGTTACCTTTTGGTCTGTTTTACGTCAACGGGTAGCCAACTACAACTTTACTTCCACTTAAATGTTCCCAGACAATAATAGTCTAAGCTGGAACAGGGGGTTGGACTGGAAGATCTCGAAGATCCCTTCCAGCCACAAAGTGGAACATATATTTTTTTGGGTGGGATTATATTGTTCTACTGAATTTGGTGATTTTTGTCAGTTTTTGGTGTGGTCTGGAAGGATTTGCACTCTTTGTTCCAAGGGGTGACATTTTGGTGTGAGAATTCACCCCCGAAAGTGACCAAAAGTAGCAAAATCTTCCTCCTGTTTGGGAATCACTACCTTTGTTCAGTTCCAACAGTTTTTCAACAGGTTCAGACAGAAGCTAATCCCTCATAAATGTGGCCTAGAGCAGCAGTGACCAGCGGGAAAGCCAACCTTCAGACTTAAATTGTTTATCTCCTCCTCCCCCAGTGAGATTAAAAATAATCTCCCTAAACCGTTCTCTGCTCCTAACATTGTTTTAGTGCTGCTGTAATTTGGGTTGTTTTTCTTTCTTCTTTTTGGCTGATTCCTTTCCTTCCAAACTGCAACCTCATCTTTTAAAAGGGCTTTAATCATCATCCTGGCTTAGCAAACTTTCTTTATTTCCCCCACCCCCAGAGTTCTCAAGAGGTAATATTGCAAACGGAGGCAGTCCCGTGGATGGAAAAATAGAGAAATGTTACTGTTCCTGGTATGTGTGTGTGTGTGNTCAGAACACTTTCGATACTCACAAACAAACCAACAAACCAACAAACCAACCCACCTCTTTTTCAACTGTCTCTATTTCAGCAGCTAAGAATCATCTAGAACAGGGGTAGTCAACCTTTTTATACCTACCACCCACTTTTGTATCTCTGTTAGTAGTAAAGTTTTCTAACTGCCCACCAGTTTCACAGTAATAGTGATTTATAAAGTAGGGGACAAAACCCCTACCGCCCACCATGAAAGCTGGAATGCCCACTAGTGGGCGGTAGGGACCAGGTTGAGTACCACTGATCTAGAACAGGGGTCTCCAACCTTGGCCACTTTTAAGCCTGGTGGACTTCAACTCCCAGAATCCCCCAGCTGGCTGTTGTTGTAGGCCACATTTATGGGGGATTAGCTTCTGTCTGAACCTGTTGAAAAACTGTTGGAACTGAACAAAGGTAGTGACTCCCAAACAGGAGGAAGATTTTGCTACTTTTGGTCACTTTCAGGGGCAAATTTGCATGCCAAAATGTCACCCCTTGGAAGAAAGAATGCAAATCCTTCCAGACCACACCGAAAACAGTGGCAAAAACCACCAAATTAGGCAGAACAATATAATCCCACCCAAAAATATACGTTCCACTTTGTTGTAGAAACAGCCCCCCCCCCATGGCTGGAAGGGATCTTTGAGATCTTCCAGTCCAACCCCCTGCTCCAAGGCAGGAGACAGCTTAGACTATTATTGGCTGGGAACATTTAAGTGGAGGTAAAGTTGTAGTTGGCTAACCGTTGACGTAACACAGACCAAAAGAGAATAACTTCCTTCAGTGGAGGTGAATTAGAAAAGACTGGACAACCTTTTGACTGGAATCGTGTCCTGCCTTGAGCAGGGGTTGGACTGGAAGATCTCAAACATCCCTCCCAGCCTGAGGATTCTGCAACAAAGCGGAACATTTTTTGTTCGTTTCATTGCTCTACTTCAGGGGTCCCCAAACTTGGCAACTTGCGGAGTTCAACTCCCAGAATTATTCACAATAAGTAACTAAAAGGACATTTCTTCTAGCAAATCCCTTATATCAGGGGCCCCCAAACTTGGCAACTTTAAGGCTTGTGGAGTTCAACTCCTGGAATTCTGCAGCCAGCAGAGCTGATCTAGAAAGCAGGAATGCAAATTTCTCCCCCCTACTTAGGTGTGTCCCAGGAAGCCCCAATCAAGTTGACTCTGTCTGCTCCCCCTTGAGTTGTGTGGATTTAAAGTGGACTCACATGTCCCATTGGTTGTCAATCATCATCTGCCCCACCAGTGTGTGGCTCTAGAGAAGCTTCTACACTTCCTAAAAAAAACCAACCCAAAGTTGAGGCTAATTGAGGAGGGAAGGAGCACCTAAGTTGGAGGGTGAAGTTTTCATAGTTGAAAGGTCTTTCTGACACATTTGTGGAGTGGTAGACCCAACATCCGTTTATATTCAGGGACAGGAAGGGATTCTCAGATCCCGAGGGAGGGGAGGAAAGGAGGAAGGAGAGGAGAGAATACTGGGATGAAGAATAGAATGGAGTAGAATATTGGAATGGAATGGAATAAAGTGTAATAGTATAATGGAATGAAATGGAATATAGGATAGGATAGAGTAGAATATTGGAATGGAATATTAGGAAATAATGGAATATTAGAAAATGAATAGGACAGGACAGGACAGAATAGAATATATTGGAATGAAGAATAGAATAGAGTAGAATATTGGAAAATGAATAGAATAGAATAGAGGGAATAGAATAGAAAATAGAATAGAATATAGAATAGAATATAGAACAGAATATAGAATAGAAATTGGAATAGAATAGAAAATAGAATAAAATAAAATATAGAATAGAATATAGAATAGAATATAGAACAGAAAATAGAATAGAAAATAGAATAAAATAAAATGTAGAACAGAATATAGAATAGAATATAGAACATAGAATAGAATAAAATAGAATAGAATATAGAATATACAATAGAATAGAATAGAAAATAGAATAGAATAGGAACAGAACAGAATAGAACGTATTGGAATGAGGAATGGAATGGAATAGGGTTCTTTTTTGGGCAAATGTGATTGGACACACAAGGAATTTGTCTCTGGAACCTCTCAGCGTACATACAAACAACAAAGTAATATAATCATAAGATGCCAACATTGTAGAAAAGATGAGGCGGCTAATAGTAAGGGACAGAGACGCCCCTTCCAATGGGCAGAGTAATGAATACAACTCCAGGGCTACCAATGTAGCCAGAGAAAGAGAGAGAAAACATGGCCAGTAGCTAGAAGAGGTTTCTGTTCCTGGTGGGGGAGCCTATGAGAATTTGGAGAGGGGGGGGGCTGTTCACCACCAATTGTTTTCAGGAAGAAGAGAGGCTGGACTTCCTGACTGAAACCTTGGGCCATTTGGTGGTCTTTCTGTCTTCTGGCCATGTTAAATATATTTTAATTAGTGGCATTTGCATGAAAAACTGGGTTTTTTTTAAAAAAAATGAATTGCTAGCATCTCTCAGTTGTAAATAACTGTTATGCAGTAGTAATTACATTTGCACAGCAAATACCTAAACAGCCAGATTAGTGCAAGGGTCTTCAAACTTGGCAAGTTTAAGACTTGTGGGGATTTANTTAAAGCTGTCAAGTTGGAAGACCCCTGGTCTAGTGGTTAAGGCACCAATCTAGAAAGCAGGAGGCCATGAGTTCAAGTCCCACCTTAGCCATGAAAGCTGGCTGGGTGGCTTTGGGCCAATCACCAGGCGACTGGGAGTTCTAGTTTTGCCTCAACCATAAAAGCCAGCTGGACAATGACTGGGCCAGACATTCTGTCTCAGCCCAACCCACCTCACAGGGTTGTTGTTTGGGGGAAAATAGGAGGAGAAAAGAGCATTAAAATAGGTTTGCTTCCTTGAGTTATTATTAAAAATAACAATAAAAGGAGGATACAAATGCAGTAACTAGTGCCTGACTCCCATTGAATTGGGTAGATTGTTGCTACGGGCAATCCTTGACTTACAACGGTTCATTTAATGATTGTTCAAGGTTACAAGTTGCATGACGTTACGTGAAATAACCAAAGTGACAGGAAGGCAGTTGAATTTGATGGCGTGTTTTGCAGTCCCCTGATTTCGATGGCCAGTTCCTTGCTCACCCTACTTCAACTCAGGGCAAAGCCTGTTTACCTTCTCCAAACGCTTATCCCACCTGGGTGAGGAGAGGAACGACCAGGTTGAAAGGGACCTCGGAGGTCTTCTAGTCCAGCCCCCTGCTCAAGCCAGAGAATCCTGGTCTTTCTATCCACGGAGAATGGGATAAGATAAGGGAGCTGAATAGGAGCCCGGGCCCCTCGAACAGCTAGCTTTTGAAGGGAATGCAAGGTAGAAACGAGACCCCCTGTAAGCCTTGGGGGGCTGCACTTGGTTCAGTGGGGCCAAATGAACTTTGCCCCCGACTGAAACCCACCTTATGGCACTCAATGCCACTCAACCTGTACTTGACATAGTGGCCTTCTTTGCAGTCCCACCGAATAGAAATGGGGCACGGAAATGTTTTATCAGTTGACACCCCCTTTTCGCAGCCAGCTTCCTGAAAGGGCTGCGAACTGCATTTTTATATTTTATTTTATTTTATTTTATTTTATTATTTTATTATTTTATTTTA
>AZIM01002300.1:360379-378111 GCA_000516915.1 Ophiophagus hannah
TATCATCTATCTATCTATCTATCTATCATAATCTCTCTCTCACTCTCTCTATCTTCATCTGTCACCCTCTCTTTCTCTATTATCTTTCTTCCTCTTCTTCCTCCTCCTCCTCCTCCTCCTCCTCTCCCTCCCTCCCTCCCTCCCTCCCTCTCTCTCATTTGAACTTTTGAGTGAGAAATCGTGAAGCAGAGCCAGCCTTGAAGAATTCCCATCGTCTCTTCAGGCACACGCCAAAACCATAAAAGCTCTTTTATGGAAGCGGTTTTAATGATTTGGCATCCTGGCTTTTTTCTTTAGTGCTAATTGAGGATTTGATTTGAATAGCATTATTATTATTTCCCCCCCATCTGCTCTTCTGCCAGTTAGGATTGGGCAAAGCACATATTTTAAAACCAACCCAGTCCAATGAAACCTTAACGATGGAAATAATGCACGAAAGGCAATGGATGGGCCTTCCAAAAGACAGATGGTGCTTGATGAATTTGGTGCTGTCTTTCTAACAGAAAATGGTTGCTCTCTCTGACGTTCATCCCGCCATAACGATGGCAAATTTATTATGTCGGGAAAAACCAGGAAATTAGGGAAACGTCGACTGCGTGCAAAGCCATCGGTCAAAGCTCTCTGGCAAATCTCTAAAAAGCAAAATCAGAATCAGAAAACTTAAAGAGGTGTTCAAAGCCAGATGAATTTCCATCCCATGGACTGGCTGCCCTGTGTGGTTTCCAGAAACTCTTGCTGCAACAAGAAACCTGGTGAGAGATGTGAAGAAAAGGCCTGGTTGAGCCAAAATTGGACCTCTTTTCGTTTTCCAGATGGCTTTGATAGAGCCAGTGCCCTCTGCAGAATATAGGAAACTGAATGCCGTTGTACAGTGCGTTTGCCTGGAATTTTAGTTGGACAGGTTGCAACAATAACCTTTTCAAAAAATAGAATAGAATAGAATAGAATAGAATAGAATAGAATAGATAATACAGTACCGTACCATGCCATGCCATGCCATGCCATGCCATGCCATGCCATACAACTCTACTCCACTCCATTCTCCTAGCACCTTAACTGCTATGCAGTGTAACCCTATACAATACAAACTATGCAATGAGGGGTTTTGTAAGAATAATCAGTCATGGCATAGCTTCCTGTGCTAACAAAGCATAGACTAGCTGGCTGAAACCTTTGAGTGATCTTCAACACCAGCACCATATGGATCACATTTCACTAATATAGATAGGTAGTGATTAAGTGACTATGGAGGAGGTTCTGTCTTTCAGAAATGAATGCAACTGACACACAAGATGAATTTGTGCAAAAGTCTTATTGGTGACAGCTACCACTTGTTCTTAAATCTCAAGTAGAAGTTGTGAGCTAAGTCCCCTAAATTGCACATCAATTCCATATGGGGGAATGCTATTCCATTCATAAGTTTTAATATTTCAAGGAGACATTCTATCTTGCATAGTTGAATTTGGGCCTGTTCCTCAAATTTTTACTACCTGCAGGCACTCTAATAAGACTTTTGACAGCCTTACTTAGTTAATCAGAAATTGCGCTATACAATTGAGCATAATCAGCCAACAGATGATAACAGATCCCATATTGATGGATGATCTAACAAGCAGCTTCATGTAGATGTTAAACAAGAGCAATGAGAATACTGAGGTCTAAAGCACCTCACAAAGCAATGGGCTTGGGATTTGTCCTGTCCTACCTATCCTATTCTGCTTTGATAACTCCAACTGGAATTGACCACAGAAGAAGGAGGATAACCATTAGAACCCTGCCTTGTTTCTACCAAACATTTGATTAATGCTGTTCATTATGAAACTTTCAAATTTTAGTCTAACAATATAGCTTATGGGTTGTTGTATCATCAGGGCAGGATTTTGGAACCAAAATCTAAAACTCCTTTTTAAATTCTTAAA
This sequence comes from Ophiophagus hannah, assembly GCA_000516915.1. NCBI lineage: Eukaryota > Metazoa > Chordata > Lepidosauria > Squamata > Elapidae > Ophiophagus > Ophiophagus hannah. Next base: position 362,299 of record AZIM01002300.1, read on the forward strand.
ATGAATTTACAGATTTTGAAGTAGAAAAATACATAATGCAATTTCAAAGGGTGAAGTACAAATAAGTCCAACTGCTAAATCACTGTATTATACAGTCTTGAGAAGGAAAAATCACTGAAGATGAAACTGAAATCATTCTGGTCCAGTTGTACTCTGAGCACAGATAACAAAGCCTATGCAAGGCTTTGCTTTTCTCTATCAGAATAAAAATAAAAGATGTCCTTGCTTTCAGGATTCTTCTTTGATATTTAATTCTCAGATTCAGTTGGTCCTCAACTACAAACTATCCCTTTTGCTCCCTAGACTATTTTATTGGATAAAATTATTGGATTCATTATTAATCTTTTGATTCTATTTTCAGACAGTCTTCCATAATACTTGTCTAAACAAATCATGTGATTAGCAACACAAAATAAATATAAGAGAAATGGTTATAAAGAAGAGACAAGTTTGCCATAACCATCAAGTCATTCTTCCACAGGCAGTTCCTTCATGTCAGATCATGTGAAGATAGGAAGTGTGTGTGTGTGAGGTGACTTGTGTACAACTTTGTATAGCACATAGATAAACAGAATTTAAATTTTCGGTAGCATTAATCTGGCAGCTGTCAGTTGCATTAAAGTTGTAAATAAAATTGGGTAGATAAAAAAGACTAATAAAAAGAGATTCCATATTATTCTTTGGCTTAATGTTTATTCTTCATAACATAAGTCTCAGAATGACAATTTTCATTTCTGTGAAATTGTATAAGATCTGGATCTGTTTCTAGTAATGGGAAGAAGAGAAGGAAAGAAGGTAGGATTCAAGCTAGCTTATTAAAATTTGAACTTGCCTGGCAACTGTTTGTGGCTAAAAGCTACAGTATTACCCAAAGGAAGCATTTTAATTTAGTGTTACAAATTAGTACTGAATTCTTGCTCTTGCTCCCCCATTAGCACTAAATGAGTTCATCATAATTGCTATTATTACAAAATGAATTAATAATGATTAGATCAATATATTACTCTACTCCGCATTACCATAAGAATTGTTTATAAAGTCTCACAATTAAATTGACAATTACTGCAAAGACCCACTTAGGGGGAAGGGAATTAATGTCTCTGCGAATGGAACACACAAATAATTTATGAAGCCCTTTTCTGTTGCTTGAAAATGGGATTCAAAGGGCAGTGACATTCCAGATCTAAGCAGATTTATTGGGAAACTATGCTTTTGATTTCTAAAATGCATTCTTTCAAGTAGACTCTGCCTTAGGATGAAAGCTTTCTGCAAACTCTTACGAAACATAGGAATGGTACAGTGAGTTTCTAACGCAAGTACAGAATTCTTCTGTCATAAAAAAAAAACCTGGAAGCTGTCTGATCAGCTATTGATATATTGCACCAACCATGCTTTGCTTGAGGCTCCAAGAGGGACAGAATGCTAGAAGCTCTATGCACCTCAGTGAAGTACAGAAGTTCACATACACAAAGCTGCATTACTGAAATTGTAGTAAGTGAGCCAGGGCTCCACAATTTTCTTGTTTACATTAAATTGAAGATACTACTAGCAAGGTTAGTTGCCTTCAGTTTTATTTGTTTTATTTTATATAAAGGCAGCTTAACTAACAGATTTAATTGAAAATAATGCTCATGTATAAAATTTAAAAAGTTTATTTAATAAAAAACTGCACTTGGTATTAAGTTCAATTTATTCAACATCGGAAGTATAATGAGTAAAGGATATATACTACACAAAGGCGTTGAATGAGAAGGACTAATAGAGATTTTATGCCACCCAAGCAGCATAAAAATCACACACACACACACACACTTTTTATGTGCCTGGGTGGCTTACAGGATAAAAAAGTAAAAAATAGTTAAAGTATTAAAAGACTAAATCAATACAAAATTAAAATATTATTAAGAACTATACTATATATTTTGAAAGAAAATAACCTGGTATGAGCTGCAAGATAAACTGTTAACATAAATCACAGGAGTAAAATCTAGAATAGCAAAAGTCTCATCTTTTATTCTCCTTTTCAATTTTCTTGAAAACCTGATTGATAGGCTTACCCATATGCATAGAATACACAGATATTCTCCTATCTAGGATCATGAGGACATGGCTATAAACTTGAGATCAGGACATGTGTTCCATTTTTTTTATTGATGTGAATCACTATTGGAGATAATATTTATCTGAAAGGTTAAATCAAATATAAAATAAAGGAGCAGGCAGAAACTAGGGAAAGAATGGATGATAAATTGCTGCATTGTTTAATAGAATATACACCTTTATTCTATGATTTATTTCATATACAGTTGGGCTGGATAGATGAAATGCAACTTGTGAATGGCAGGGAAAAAAACTACATAACTCTTGATCATATATTCCATAAATAAGGTCCATTGAAATTTACTGAAGTGCCTTCAAATGAAACTATGCAAGATCTGACTTGGGATTGAATATAAATTAAAGTATTTGTAGGAATTTCATAAGCTCTTTTATTTTCTGCACTTTCATTGAAGATTATTAGGGATATTATTTTTTCAACTATTTTTGAGCAATTGTCCTCTGTCCTCTTGGGTTTAACCATGCTTTATTTCAGTGTGGCCAAGGCTGCCTTATGCTTACCATGTGCATGGGGAGGGGTCATAGGGGAATGAGCAAATGAACAGGAAAATTTCCTTTCTCCATGGTAGAGATCAGAAGGTTAGAAGCATGGTGGTTTGCATGATCAGTATGCTAGGGTGGAGGTTAACAAGCCCATGTTTGAGACCCAAGTGCTGTGATGGGTCAGGATGTGCTTCATCTCTTCCTCAAGCTCCTGCTGGGGACATGAAAGGGGCCCCAACAGGATGACTCTTGGGCAATGATGGTTTCTCCAGCTAATTCTTTCAACCCAGAAACTATTTTTGACATAAGTGTGATACGATCTCCACTCTGGGTTTCAAAAACCTTCACCAAGTTTTTTTAAAAAAAAACTATAATAAGCCTGAATTCAAATAGAATTAATATATGTACCTTTTCTGAATGAAATTTATATGAAAGTATTTTCATAGGTATTTAGAACATTATGCATTGATTTGATTTGAAAGAATATTTGACCTCACGATCCAAAGATTGTCTATGCTGTTCAGGATGTTTTTCTGACATATTGATTTATTTAAAAGAACAGATCACTCTAATAAAATATTAAAAAGTAGTGGTTTTTTTAATGTCACAAGTCAAATGTGCAGCAATCCCAGCTCACAAAGACAATAATTATACACACATCATATACACTTGCTGATAATTCATTGGACAGGAAATCATTCGCTAGAAAAATGCATATAATATACTATTTCCACATTCTAAAAATCACCTTAAATTTTTTCAGTGTAGTTACCATACTTGAGAGAAAGATGAGAAAGCAGAAGGCTGTGGAAAGGAGTATGATGCATTTTAATTTTAGAAAAGCAAGAATGGGGGAGGGGTTAAATGAGTGAACAATCTCTCTCTCTCTCTCTCTCTCTCTCTCTCTCCCCCAACATTTTTCTTAACTTTTTTTGTTGTAAGAGAAGATTCTTCCAGACTACAACATAAAGAGACTCATAGATATGTTGAACGAATACTAAGCAAATGCATCACTCCAATCTTTAAGGAAAAAAAGTAGTAGTTCCCCAATGTTTTGTCTAATTTTAGTGTATTTACATATTGTGTATGTTTTAAAGTGGCTGCCATCCACTTTGTTCCTTGGTGAAACTAAAAAATAAGAAATCATGCCCTTAAAATCTAATTCACTGAGTATTTATTTGACATATAAAACAACCTGAATGTTTATAACATAGTTTTCTTTCTCTGCTCAACTATTCAACATTGTTTTATGACCTTATTCCTTTTCCTTATACACCTATTTCTGAAAATAATGCTGTCTTTAAAGTTGGAGGATTATGTTGCAAGTACACATAAAATCTTAGAATGCAAAATAGACTAGAGACAGACTTTCCAGCTACCTTGTGAACTTAGAAAGTTCAGGTTTATAAACAACTTGTATTGTTTCTTCTCTTGACTTTTCTTTAATTTTACCCCCTTCTACACAAGCAGAAAACATTAATTTTAAAGGGACCAAGAGGCTAATAATAAAATCTTGAAAACTACAAAATCAATAATTCAGAAAATATAAAATATTTCTGGAAGCATACATATAATGCTTTGCAATTAATCCAAATATAGCAGGAAAAAACTATTAAAGCTTTTTATGTCATTCAAAAATGTTTCATATGACCCATTAGCTGCTATAGAAAGCTATTTATCTATCCTATCTTCTTTCCTTTTCTTGTTATTGTCTTCTCCTTATCAATCCATTTTCATAATTTTTGAATCAACTATTATATTGTATGTGTTCCTTCTGTGAACTGCACAGATTCTCTACATATGATAAAAGAAAGTTTTCATTTGTTTGCAATGAATACATAAGAAATTAGCAATATTTCATTACTATGCTTTTCTTAATTTAGTGATTGGGCATCTGTACTTAATATTCATGCTGTATTCATGCTAGCTTAAGAAAATCTTCTTTAGACTGAAACACTTTGGCAGTAGGTTATACTGTAAGATACTCAAAGCATCAATCTTCCATGTCTTCCCATTGGACTATTCCCCTGTTCTCTATCCTCTTCCCTTTTTATATACAAAGTTAAATCATTAAACCATACACATATGCAGACACAACAAAAAGCTTTTAAAAATCCATACATACTGAGCTTTTGTTTGGTAATTTCTCTTGGAGTCACTTTTACTATACTTATATATTTATAGCATTATTAATGCTGTAATTCCTCGATGGTTGCATGTTCCTTATAAACTAGAAGCTTCTGGTTTCCAACCTAAATTACTTTTTTTTTTCACTGAGCTTTCTACTTTCTGCTTTTCCCTGTGTTTTGATGATGGTGTGATGGTTGTTTAATAAGTCCAGTGATACACCATTACATTACCTGATGTAAAATTACCCAGCTCCCGAACAGCATAAAGACTATGTAAATTAAGCTGAAGGAATATTTCTGCCCCTGTAAAGTAGCCAGTGGGGTTGCCCAATAATTGCTGGGAGTAGTGTAAAAAAAAAATGAAGTACATGCAAAACAGGCAACACTATTAAAAGGCGGAAGGCCCAAAAGATTCAGAACACTTCGCTGATAAAATTAATATTCTGCAAATCTGTTTCAGGAATAGATTGCCAGGCTTTATATCAGATACAACAGCAAATCCCTATTCTCTAGCACTTAACTTTCTTACCAAAGCTGCTGATATGCATGACATGGCTGGATTAATTGGTTCACTTCAGACTTAGTTTAAATGTTAGGTTTTTCTTCCTTCCTTTTCAGTCAATGAAAATTCATTTGTTGCCCTCTCTGCCTTGAGTCTGGTTCAATTGTCATATAATGTTTCTAGTTCATCTGGGAACTGCTTGTTCTTGACCCATCAGCTTAATTCCTTACGCATATCACCTGTTCTATTTTGTCACTTATGAATACATCTCTCTATAGATTTTTCTGACATAAAGAACCATATATTCTGTGCATTTTCTTGATTTAATGAGTGGATTTTTTTAAAAAAATAAATGTTTATGTCAACTTATCCAATTTGCAATATATAATATAAATTAGAATGTAACTGTGAACAGCATACTTTTTAGATTTTTCTACTTTAGCTGGCAACCAAAATGAAAATGGATTAAAATGAATTTAATACTGAAGAAAAGACAAATCAAAATAATTTAGTTTTTCCTTTCCTTTTTAAAAAACCAAAAGACAAACCTCTAGTGGCAGAGAAATACTATTGCCCTGGAATAAATATTTCTTAACCTATTCCTAGCAATGTACAGCCTAGGCTCATTTTTGACTGTAATTAATAGACCTGATACCCATTTTAATTTCACTGTTCTGTCTCCAAATGATCATCAAAGCCACTATATTCCATATTTGAAAATAAAAAATAAACAAAATATATTTAAGAATTTACCTTAATAATTGTGTTCATACTATTGTTGGAGAAGCAAAGTTCAAATGTGAAATGATACTAATCACCATAGTCTTGCTCACTACAATAGTTACAAGGCATTTCCAGTGTACCATTTTATGGGAAAAATATTTCATTCATTAGATCAACCAAGAACAGTGAAATGAAAGATCATTAACTAATGTCCTAATTAAAATAATCATGACTAATTATGGTTATTACACTAATGGGCTTAATTCTCAAGCACAGTGTAAGGGTGTCAGAAGGTTAAGAAGCCTGTGACAAATTGATATTTAAAATAGGATCCTGTGAATTTATACTAATTTAAGACAAAATATGAATTGCATATTAAAAACTGCTATATGTCAAGATGTGAAATAAGTATATAATGGTAATCCAATTAGAACCAAATCATTTTTTTTTATTGGAAATAGCAACATTTACTTTCTTTTTCTTTTTAATATAAAGATTTGGAGGCACATTTGTATATTTGAATGAGGAAAGATTTATTTGTTGTTTATTATTGTCATTTATTGTTTTTATTATTGATTATTGATACATGCACACACCAAAAAAGTATGGGTTTATTTGATGTTGATAGTGAGCATCTCTGACTTATCTAGTTTTATTTTCAATTTATTAACCTGTATTTTATTCGTTACCAACTGCAAGCATTTATTTGAAACCTGACATCATTACTTGATGAGTACAGCAAAATATATTTGGATTTCATCAATACACTGATAGATACCTGTATTCAAATCCAAATTTCATATATATATTGAAATATACTGGAAATAGAATGGAGTCAATATATAACAGCTTACACTTGGAAGACCAGTTATTTTCAAATGACACCTAAAAGGCAGAATAGAATCAATACAATGCAAGATTTCCTATTCCCAGATCTCCTTAATTATTTATTTTATTTTATGTATTTATTTAAATGATTTATACATCCATCTAGATCACAGTAGTGACTCTGGATGACATACAAAGATTAAGAATTCTAACAGCATAATCCACAATGCCCCTCCTCCCACAAAAATCCCAGCAGAATCACCTCATTGCTTGGTCCAAAAGCTGGGATGAAGAGCCAGGTCTTCAGAGNAGATAGTGGGGATTACATGTGTCTCTTTATGAAACTGAAATTCCAACTCATCTGGATATCATTAGATTGGGTTTTGTCTTGTTCTCACCAACTCTAGGAAGAAGGCCTAGAGAAACCAAACAAAGAAAACAACAAGGTTCTGAAAGATAATTCTGAAACAAAACAAATAAAAAACCTTGCCAAGAAAACTGCATTCTAGCAGTTTCCATGGGTAAAAACACTAATGATGGAGGGAGTGAATTATGACCCAGATGGTCAAAATAAAGTAGGCCTCTAGAGAGTTCTTTATTTCAGTTGTTCTTGGCAAAGACTAACTCCCCATGGCTTGTCTTTAAATTACTCCCCTCAAAGCGTTCCTTGGGAGGAGGGGTGGGGTGACCTCTTCCAAAATAGCCTTGCAGCTCTTCTCTGGGCTTGCCTATCTTTCACTTTCCTTGCCCTTGGAGAGAGTGGAGTAGACAGCTGTTCTTCATCAGAGGAAATCAGCTGCCTATCAGCACCACTGCGGGTCAGCAGCTGATCCTCCTGTGTCTGTGCTTGTGGACGGTTTTCCATATAATTGACTATCTCCCCCAATGCCTGCAGGACCCAGGACAGCATTGTACTCAGCCCTTGTTGGACAGCCCCAGTTCCAACTCCTTTTCCCCCTTTCAACCGAGCTCTACTGGGGCCATGACACACACACACACACACACACACACACACACACACCAAAATCAGTTAAATGTCATGAAAACCAAATAGATAATAAAGTAAAATAAATGATAAAGTGCTATTTAAATACTAAATAAAACATCTTTTTTTGGAGGGGAGAATCCCATTGTTCAGGTCAACTTTGCTGATAGATTTCTGTCTTCATAGAAAACAATTATAGCCAAGAAAGTAGTCTGGTGTGGCCTTATAAGTTAATTTCTAATCATGCTAACCCTGAAAATGCCTTTACTGATTTAAATTAAGTTCTCTGTCTTCAAAAGCACAACTTGATGTCTTACCCTGTATGGTGCTGTACATCAGGGAAGATGTAGTGATATTCACTTTCAAGAAATGTCTATATCTACATTTCAGTATAATTCTGCATTGCTCTTTCTATGATAGCTGGTTCTCTGAGTAATAACTCAACATCTAAGTATTTAGGTTGGCCTGAAGGTGAGACAGCAGATATTTTATTAGAGGATTGCTTCACTAATAGCTCAATAAAATAGCTGATTTTTCTTCTATTGCAGTTGCCATCAGGAAACATTTTGAATTTGGCCTTGGGATCAAATTTATGTTGTCTTATATTACTCAGTTTTATACTGGAATTTTGTTTTTTTCTTCACTCATACATATATTTGATTATTCTTCTGTTTTTGGTATTCAATCATAAACAGAGCAGAAAATAACAGCAATAATAATAGAAGGCTTTGGGTAGCAGAAGGTAAGATTGAGGCAGGTCTTGAAACAAAAAACTGAACTATACTCCTGATGCATATAACACTTAATATAGTAACTTGTAACAGTTCTCTAAAATCCTAAACAAATTTATTTTTTGTATGATTTTATACTAAAATGTGGATTTAGCATTAGGCTTTCTGCATGGCGAAGCACATAGTCACGAAAATATAGCCATTAAAGGATGGCTATTGTGGTAACTCAGACTGAAATAAAGAAACAAAAACCAAGGGCAAATGCAGAAGAACAGTTTAAGGGATGGGCCAAGGGGAAAATCCTATCAGCCAATTTAATGATATATGAATTAGCCAGAGAATTCATTGACTACTAGTTTCTGGTGTGCTTGGATCGCTCAGCACTGCTTGTTTATTTATTTTTCATTTTGTTTTCCTTTCTTATATGAATGTAAATGAAGTATAAACTAAGCATATTCAAAATGCATAAAAATTGCATAAATAGTCAATATTACTTAAGAATGCAGAAAGTTTTCTCCATACTTTCAGAAGGTCAATATTTCAGACATAGTTTTGATAATAACACTTACTGTTGAAAAAGTTTCAAATGAATCTCATAGTTTTTTTTTCTGAAGCTCACTAAGTTATGGAGTGATACATGTGAAATATTACCATCACAAATATAGAAATTTTAAAAGATAAGAATGTGGGTACAGATCTTTCAGTATATTATGGTTCATTGCTGTCAGGCAATTTTTTAGACTTATTTGGCATTTTTATCCACCTTATTAAGTGCTTCCCAATGACAAGAGATAGGCAGATGTTGATTGATGCACCATTGATGCTATTTTGTCATGCCATTGTTTGCAGTCAGTCTGTGTAATCTTCTTCTGGTTAGCAGCTAGCTAGATGTTCCACTGTTTCTTCAGCTTCTTTGCAGATGTGGCTTTTGTTGTCTGTTGCTGTCTGCTCAGTTCTGGCTTTGTATACATTTGTTTTTAAATCTTGGTCTTATACAGCCAAAATTAGCCTTTCTGCCCCTTTCTTCAACTTTTCTGCTCTTAGTCATTGCCAGATCTTGTTATTTGCTTTGCTTCTAGTTTTTTTTTTATGTAGCAGCCATTTAATAATTTGCCTTGCCATGTTTCTTTCCTGTTCTTCATTTAGTCTTGCAGGCAAGTTTGGTCTCTCCAGTACCCAGTAAGCCTTCATGCTTCAGTGCATTTTCTTCACTGTCCTTCAGATATTTTGCAATGTCCTTTCAAGGAAGTAAATGCTGTAATAGGCTATAATAAAATCAAGATGGATCCAGTTGAATTGAAAATAAAAATAATAGTTTGGCTAAATAACATACTGTGGATGAATGCATTCATAAACAATAATTTAAAATATGTTAAAATGGCAGACTTAGAGTAAACTCTATTCTAGACTCATTCAGGGCAACAGTGCTAAAAGTTTATATAAATGTAATGTAAGTTATTTCTATAACTGTCATATTCAATATTTGGTTTACAGTGATACTGACAGAGATTAATATATAGTTTTACCTTCCATTATTCAATGGCTTTGGGTCATAATTACATCCATATTTGCATGAAGGGACAGGCAAAGAAATATTTTTTGTTTTGTTTTGTTTTTTTAATGTATCATTTTTCATGTCAATTCATGCTGTTATCCTCTACAAAACTATTATTCTTTATATTTTACATTTGTAAAAGTAAACTATGTGCTTTCCTTGGCAGTGTTAACAGAAGTGGCTTGCTATTTAGTTTTTCTAGGATGTTTTACAAAACTTCCTTGTTCTTTAGTAGTCACTGGTAGTCTCCCAGGTAAATGCTTACCTGTATCTGGTTAACTTATCATTAGAGGTCATCCATTGCTAAGATCCAGAACTTTTAGTTCATTTTTAAACAGAAAACAAGCATGATTTAAAATGTTGAACACATTTTCAGGAAGCAGTCAGTGGATTTATAAACAATTTTTTCCCTGCAAACTGATGAAGTTTTCTATTCAAAATTCAAGCTTTCTACTCACTGGTTCCTTGATCTTTGCCATGGTTATTGGATCTGTTTTAGCAGATATTTCATGGGGCTAAATTCTTCTCCCACAAGCCCTTCCAGGATGCGGTTGCTCCAAACATCTAATTGTCTATGAGGAGAATCCATCATGGAAGAGAAAATGAGAAAGAATCATAATTCCACCAATAATAATATATATGGCATTTATTCTTGGCATGCATAAAAGTGAGCTTAGTGAGCTTAGTGTTTTATAAAAGGTACCAACCATAGCTGTGAGCAAGATGGCTATTCCCATAACCTCCCAGATCCACAAGTGTGAGGTCTGGGAGGCAATGGGAATAGTCATCTTGACCACAACTTTTATAAGACACTAAGTTCACTAATTTCACTTTTTATCACTTTTGGAAATTGGTTAAGCTACTAGAGACCTTTGAAAATGCTGAGTGAGTTTGCCTTCAATCCTGAATAAAAGAAAATTTTAATTATAAGCTTAAGAATTTAAAGAATTTGAAATATGCAGCAAAAAGCTAACTACCATTTTGTTCTTAGAAAGTTATAAACACATTAAGGGTCCAAATAAATTTGTAATATTAAAAATTTACAATACAATTTTGAAATTAATTAAAAAGAATTAATAGCTTCTCATGGGAAATCAGTGAGTTGTCACAGTGCCATAAGGTTTCTTTCACAGTGTATTTGCAGTGCTTGCATGATCAACCTCAAAATCTCTTCCCAGATTTCAATATATTATAGAACAATTGGTAAGGCATGCCATAGTCATTCATTCAGATGACGTTCCCATCTGTCTTATTTGGACTCTGATAATCAGAGGTTCAATGCTGGTGGACACAACATGATACAAGACCTGCATTTATAAAGAATAGTATGACATTCAAATATTCATTCTTTCTGATTCCCTCGCCAGAATTTTCTTTTCTTTTCTTTTCTTTTCTTNTCTTTTCTTTTCTTTCTTTCTTCTTCTTCTTCTTTTTTTTTTGCTTCAGCTGGCATCTTTTATTTGTGATATTTGCATTTCTGCTTAAATGTTCCCAGATCAGTTGGGAATAATCTAAACATTATATCTTCTGATATAATGATCAAAGACTTTTAGTATTAATGCATTTATGATCTTGGACACTTTGTGGAATAATTTCCTATTGTTCCTTCCAAACAATATTTCTGCTGAAGTATTTAATTCTCAACTGGCACTTACCTTTTAAATTGTGCATTTAATTCACTAATTGCTGTCAATATTTATGTTGTTGAACTTTTATCTGCTGCATGTTGTATAATTGCTACCATTAGATATTCTCCCATAGGCTTTCTACTCAAATTCATAAACTGCACGAGTATTGTAATCCTTCAGCAAAACCCAACTATTTTAAAAACTACTGTGGAGCAATATAGTACTTGATTTAAACTTTTAAATATGTAATTTGAAATGAAACCAGCTAATTAATGATAGTAACTCAACTATCCACACTTTAAAAAAATGAAACCTTTTACCCAAAGTAATAAAACATTTCTAAAAACCTTAATATACTATTTTAGCTTTCACTGGTCCATAGAAACCTATAAATATGCACTTCTATAATGAATTGTGTTATACATGCAGTTACTGTCTCTAATCATAGAAAAAATCACTTTCATGTCTCTTTCCCAAATCAATTTCTGGCTGGGTGCAGGAAATTGCTTATTACATATTCTTAATGGACATAAAACTTGAAAATATTAAAGTGAAAAATAATTGAGTAATCATGCTCACTTTTTAGTATAAATACAATATAACACAATGTGCTAAATAACACAATGAAAATGATTATGCATATTTCTTACTATTCATAGGTTTTATCCATTGAGTGATTTATCCCTTTAAATAGCCTTTATGCTAGTTATATGGTTAAAAGGTATATATTAGTATGTTCATATATAAGCATATATTAGCTTAAATTATATATCAGAAAATATAACTTAATAATGCCAAATGTAAATTCTAGAAGATCATAGTAGAAATTAAGACATTACTTACATCCCTGTCAGCTGTTAGCATTTTTGTGTAACCCTGCAAAAGTAGCTAGACCAAAGGGATAATATCCATTTATGTAATCTAGGTATCCCTATTTGACAAAACCAAGTACTTTTATTTTAGTTTCATATTTTTAATTATCAAACTATCAAATGGCATTAAGTAAAATCACATAATTAGAAAGTGTTTTTTTCAAACAGAGAAATATTGAGATCAGTTTTTTATCTGAATTCATAAGATTCTTAAATATAAAACTGAAAAGAGTTTTTCTTTCAGGTTTCATGCACAAAGAGCTTGGAAGAAAATTTGGAACCTTGTTGCTATACGTGCTGACAATGGAGAAAAAACATAGATAGGGATATTCATTTCCTCAGTGGAAGAGCAGATGACCGATAATGGAGTTGAGGAGATGACAAAATTGATTGTTTTCATTAAAGAAAAAAATATTTAGTTTCTACTTGGAAACTGTTTCTGAACTTTTTGCTCTAAATTGAAAATCGTGAAACTTTGATTTCAGGTTTCATGATTAGAATGATTTTATTTAAAAAAAATAGTGTGAAATGTTTTGAAATGGAAAACAAAAAGTTGATGTTGCAATTTCTTTTCTTTTTTGTACTCTACTGCACTGAAAAAATTACAATTTTTTCTTTCTTTTTTCTTTACACCTTTGTCTTTCTCTCCATCACTAGCTTTTCCTTCCTTTTGCATTTTTATCTTCTTATTTAATAGTTTTTTTTAAGAAATCTTTTTTAAAAAATTACAAAGATTCAGACTTTCAGGAGTGGGCAAGTGAGGAAGGGACAATGATGGCCTTTGCAAATTAATCCTTTACCTTACATCTTATACCCCATGAAAGTCTAGCTGGAGCTTAAGGAAAATGGGAAAATAGAATGAGACATGCAAACAATGAAAATAATGTCATCCTATCTCCCCAAAAGATCTGTCTTTAAAGAATGGAAACAGCTTTGACTTCCACAATCTGTATCAAATGTTTTTGATTATTAGAACATCCTATACCATGCGAGGCTTGTTCCCTATCTAGTTCAATATTCCATTTATACATATCCTAACTTTTAGGATATTTTGTCAGATAGCAGCCAATGATAGTCTTTCTTTTAAATATCCTATTCTCTTTGGGAAAGATTTTTTATCATTTCTTGCTCTCTTATACAAACTTATATGGAATTCTTATTATTCTGAGCCTATTGAAGAGAAATTGCACTGAGTTGTTTTTATGTTCAATGTATGAAACTATTGAAAGATGTTCACATATCTCTTTTTCCTAAGATATTTTATAAATACTTGTCAAAGAAACATACAATGATTTAAACCCATGTCAAAAAAAGTTATAGTCTTATATATGCTTTAGTCAGTTATAGACTTGTTGAAGTAAACTGTGCCCACATGAATAGTAAACCAAGTAAATAGCAATTATTGAAATGTTATGTGTATGAACAAAGGAGAGTAATGTATCATACTAGGAAAAAGCATTTGATTTGTTTAAGCAATTTTTATATCACCAAGAAGCCAGAAATAGTCATAAGTATCAATCTAATTTATTTATTAAGGATAATAAATAAAATAAAAAATAAATATTGAACACATTTGATTCAAACTTCCATTAAAAGTTACTTGAAAGATGATTCTCACTGAGAAATTAATTCTTGCTGTGTGGAATGTGATGTAGCAAATACTTTAGCTTTTGTTTTTGTCAAATTGTGCAAAGTCTAGTCACATTCTCTAAGACATGGGGCAGAACTAAACTTTGCTGCAGTGGTGGGATTCAGCCAGTTTACACCAGTTTGGGAGAACTGGTTATTAACTTTCTGAGTAGTTTGGTGAACTGGTTGTTAGAAGAAATCATTAGGGCAGAGAACCGGTTNNTAAATTATTTGAATCCCACCACTGATTTTCTGTCTGAAATATTTCACTTATAAGAGGTAACTGGAAAATTCTGGGCATTATTCTCAAGAAAGAAGGCTGCCATAGAGAGCTACCTAACAAAATATTGCTAATTCAGCTGAAATTCACATGCCATGCCTGGGTGACATGGGGATATTTCTGTTGGCACTTGACCTCTTTGGCAGTCTTCCTAAAGATAAATCTGGTGTTATACTAAAAAAAAAACCCCTTAATGATTTCTTCATTCAAACATAGTCAGAGTCATATGGAATCTGGGAAGAAAATCTGGTGTTATTTTATATATATTAACCAAATAATATCTAAATATATGCTTTAAATATGCTTTAAATATGCATATACATATACCTAGAGGTATAATTATCTCAAGGTTTGATTATGTGTTTTTCCTGTGTGTTGGATTTGGAGTTTTGGATTAGTATGAATAACAGAATAACAGGAAGAGATCTTGGAGGTCTTCCAGTCTAACCACCTTCTCAATATCCAATCACCTATTCCATGTCAGAAAAATGGTTGTCCAATCTCTTATTAAAACCTCCAGTGTCAGAGCACCCACAACTTATGGGACAAGTTGTTCTTCTGATTAATTTTTGTATCTTTCAGATAACTTTTCCTAAGTTCTAGGTTGGTTCTCTGCTTCATTAATTTCCACCCATTGCCTCTTGTCCTGCCTTCAGGTGCTTTAGAGAATATGTTAAACCCCCCCCCCTCTTCTTAGATATTGGAACACTGCTATCATGTCAACTTCTTTTCGTTGAAATAGACATACCCAATCCCTGAAACTGTTCTTCATATGATTTAGCCTCCAGTCCCCTAATATGTAATGCTCTATCTTACATATTGGTAAATGTAATCAGAACATCAAGAATAAACTAGATGGCATTGAACTAGCTGATGACTCTCACTTTGTCAAGGACCTAGGTGTATTTATCTCTGACAATCTATGCTCCAAAGTTCGCTGTGACAGCGTTGCTAAAAAAGCATTAAGAGTTGTAAATTTAATTTTGCACAGTTTTTTTCTGGAAACATTGCATTGCTAATTAGAGCTTATAAAATGTATGCTAGACCAATCTTAGAGTATTGTTCAACTGTTTGGAATTCTCACCATATATCTGACATCAGTATAATTGAGCGCGTTCAGAAGTATTTCACAAGAAAAGTCTTGCACTCTTCTGTACACAATAGAATTTGCATAGGCTTCTTGGTTTGGATAACTTAGAACTGCATCGCTTGCGGTCAGACCTAGGTATTGCATACAAAATTATATGTAGTAATGTTTTACCTGTAAATGACTTTTTGTCTTAATCGCAATAATACGTGCATTAACAACCGCTTTAAACTCAATGTAAATTGTTCTAAACTTGACTGTAA
>AZIM01002301.1:31904-42666 GCA_000516915.1 Ophiophagus hannah
AATGGAATGGAATGGAATGGAATGAAAAGCTGCTGCCACAGAGTAGTGAAGTTGCTAGTAATATTTGCTTTGATTTTACGACTGCAGGTGGAGGCCTGACAAATGAGGAAAATGAACTATCTTTATAGGCTCTTTAGTTGGTTAAATTTTGTATTTTTTTCTATAAGAATTCATCTTCGAACATTAGTTGTGCAAAATTTATCCCTTTAAAATGTGGGCTTTGGAAAGCTGCACTTCAACTAATTCTTAGTTAGAACTGTTAAGAGTTAATCAAACTAACTGATACTGGTTGAGTGGTGGGAAAATAAGAAAAAGGAAGTAAAGTCAGTGGAATTGCTTTGTACATGCAGTAACAAGTCTCTTTTTCTCTTTGGCAGGAAGACCAAAAAGAACAAACAGAAAAGTAAGAATTATTTTACGCTTATAAGGCTCTTGAATATTTTAGTCAACATCCCAGAGGAGAAGTGGAAGCAATATGCTTGGTCCCATATTTGGTTAGACCAGGTTGCCCTGATAGACCAGCTTCACCAGAAAAACACTGAATCCCAGAGGAGAGATTTTAAACATGTTGAAGTAACTTGCCTATCAAAGTGATTCTTAAATTAAACTTAATATAAAGACATCACACGTGTTTGGTACAGAGAGAATATTAATGTATTAGATTAATAAATAGCCTGTCTTTTCTACAGGAGCTCAAGGTGGCATATATAATATTTTTTCCTCCAATTTTTTACCTACAAGCGCAAACCTGTGAGTAGATATGCTGAGCAGAGAGCGATTAGGTCAATGTCACCTGCTGCACATCTGTAGTTCAGGGTGGAATTGAGGCCTTGCCTCTCCTAGTTCAACACTTTATTTTTAACTCCACACTGGCTCTCAGAGTAAATCTGCAAAGCCACTCGCTGTTTTCAGATTTAAGTCATTCCATTTGCTGTTCAAGCTCCTCAACACACACACACACATACACACGCCTCACTTGGTGGAAGGGGCCCTCTGAGGTCACAGAATAGTGGGAAGTGTCTCCTAGGGTGCGCTTTTTGCATTTCTGTGTTAGGCCTTCTGGCAGTACAGATAGTCCTTGACTTACAATGGAACCAGAATTTCCATTGCTAAGTGATGTGGCTGTAAAGCATGACTGCGTTGAATAACAGAATCCTGTAGTTGTTAGATGCAGTAACTTCCTGCTGGCTACCTACAACCAAAGTCAATGGGGAAGACAGTCAGAAATTGTGAGTGCCATGCCTGTAGACAAGGCAAGTGAGTTTAGTTTAGTTTATTGCAATTGCACCTCATACAATGAAATTAAATTAAATACCATCTTCAGTGTACATTATGACTATGAAAATAAACAAACACACATCCTTCACATTCTATACATTGAATTGAAAACCCCTGATATNACATTGAATTGAAAACCCCTGATATTGCATTCATATTGCACTAGACAATAGAATTCAATAGAGTTACTGCCCTGGGAAAGAAGCTGTTTTTCAACCTGTTTGTCCTTGTTTTTACTGTCCTGTACCGTCTGCCAGATGGTAATAGTTCAAAAAAAAAAGGTGTGCCCAGGATGAGATGGATCTTTGAGNGGAGCTATAAAGCTCTTCCAAAGAGGGAAGAGGGCAACCAATGATCATCTGGGCAATGATATTAACCCTCTGGAGTGCTTTCCTATCTGCCCCTGTGCAATTGGCAAACCATACACAGGTGGGGGAACAGAATTGTGTGTGCGTGTGTGTGCGTGCAAGAGGCATGGCATGCAGGGATGCAAGAAAGGATTGGGGAAGGTGTATGTGAGAAGGGCAGGGCAGGTCATGAGGAGTGCCATATGGGTTGGGGAGAATGTGTTGGGCTGCAGGAGAGGGGGATGCCTGGGAGGGTGAACAGGAATGCCTGTGAACATAGAGGGACTGAGGGAGGGTATGCGAGCAGCGAGACTTCCCCCAGTGATTTGTGCCGTTCTTTGCTGGCTTCCCCGTTGACTTCTGGGGAAGCCAGCAGGGAAGTTTGAAAATGATGATCACGGGATGCTTTGCATCGAGTTGTAAAATGCAAACAGGTTGCCAAGAATCCAGATCGGGATCCTGTAGCCATGGGAATTCCGAGGACCAGTTGTAGCCACCATTTGTTTAGCAGTGTCATAATTGGGAACGCTTGCTGACTTAATGGCTGTATAGCAAGGACTACCTGTACCTGTTCATCCTCAGCTGGTAGCAGTGATGCCTGGAAATGGTAGTTTTCACCCAGCTTATCTGGAGATGGAGAAAAGATACAGCAGGTTAAAAATGTTGATATCCCTCAAATCTTAGTTCAGATTAACTCATGAACAGATCAGCTGTTAAATCTTCTTGATTTAACATCTTCTGTTAAAAGTTTGAATCTATAGGCATTCTGTTTGACCATAACATGGCAGAGGCATTGTTTCATATATATAAGAGAAAGGTGAGAGAATTGCCTGATATGGTTTGGATCAAAAGGTTTCCAGTTTCGCTTGACTCAAGATGTTGCAT
The DNA here is from genome assembly GCA_000516915.1 of Ophiophagus hannah. Taxonomy (NCBI): domain Eukaryota; kingdom Metazoa; phylum Chordata; class Lepidosauria; order Squamata; family Elapidae; genus Ophiophagus; species Ophiophagus hannah. The sequence continues at coordinate 34,415 of AZIM01002301.1, forward strand.
CATTTAAAAACACTTTTGCAATTGTTCTTGACAATACTGAATAATGGAGCAAAAAACCCTGTTTTGTATGGAGGTTTTGTTGGTAATTGTTTAAAAACATTGCATAATGGAAAGAGCAGTCTTCTGCATTGGAGACATTGGTCTCTGCTCTAAAGCAGCATATAGGGAGTGTAATTTTGGAAAATGCTTAGCTTTAAAAACCACCTTAATCTTTCTGCTTTTATGATTAGCTCCAGGAATTGGCGAGGGAAGCGGCTCCAGTGAAAACCCTCAGCCTCCCAGGAAGAAAAGAGCTCGAGTGGACCCCACAGTGGAAAGTGTAGGTATTTGCCCTTGGGCGGTTCTCCCCAGAGGCAGCCAGCCCCAGCTGCACATGGCTCTCTGGCAGGTTGCTGTCTTCGCTGGGACTTGCTTCTGTTTTGGGAGCCCAGGAGGAGGTTTCAGGGGTGTCACCCAGGCTCCCCTTACTGAGTGCTTTGCCATTTTCTTCTTTCAGCCATGGTGCTCCAACCTAAGTGTCAGGAAAGACGTATGGCAAATTGTTGAACCCTCTGATCGCCTCTTGGGGGAACTCGAAGAAATGTGTAGCTTGATTCTTTATTCTGTTGCTTACTTTTGCTGGTGGCTTCTCAGTATAGGTTCCCTGGTGGGTTTGTTTGCATATTAGCAGAAACAATTCTTGTATTTCTGTAAAAGACCTTCATTTGGAAAACCTTTTGGGTCCAAGGCAGCACTTGTCCCTTCCTGTTCAGTTGCTTAATTTTGGAAGGTTTGTTCGTACACTGAGTCCCAAAGGTGCTTTTATGTTAAAGGCAACTAGACTTTCTGATTTTTGTTTGAGACATTTCACTACTCATCCAAGAAGCTTCTTCAGTTCTAACTAAGAAGAAGAAAAATCAGAAAAGCCTTTAAAACAGAAGCACCTTTAGGACAACCATGATCTGGATGAATGAGATGTTTGTACACAGAGTTGTGCCCAACTCAAATTTAGTGTCCCAGAATGTAAAGTTTGCATTTCTGTTTCTTCAGGAAGAAACTTTTATGAACAGAGTCGAAGTAAAGGTAAAAATACCAGAAGAGCTGAAACCATGGCTTGTAGATGACTGGGATTTGATTACACGCCAAAAGCAGGTGAGTTTGAAATTATGCCTTTAATTAGCTAGCTCCTTCGCTGTGTGTCAGCCTGGTGATGGGCATTAATGTTTTAAATGTCTTGGAATCCCTGATTGCAAAGGCAGGCAAGATGGTCAGTCTTCTGGGCTGATGGATGGGCATTTTTGTCAGCCTCTGATGGTCCTTGGTTTTTTTCTCAGCTCTTCTACCTTCCGGCCAAGAAGAATGTTGACTCAATTTTAGAGGACTATGCGAACTACAAGAAGTCCCGAGGAAACACAGATAACAAGTGAGGAACAGAGCCTGAGTAGCTGGGTGGTCAAGAAGGGCAGGGCAGTCACCTGCTGACCACAAGCCCATGTCCTGGCCCAGCTCTTGGAAAGGAGGCTGGGTGGGGAGAAGCTCTCTTGCTTTGGGGAAGCAACAATAGGAGGCTGTTTAAAGGCACACCCCCACCAACCTCTTGGAACCAGCCTAGATTAGATATGGACGGGGTGTTTTGCTACCCTGCAAGCCACCTTCCAACCCTTTTCAGTCTCCCTGCTAAATGCAGAGCACCAATGGCAGCTCGGGTCATCGGTCTGGTGAACTCTGAGGGCCAGCTTGTTCTCTGGGGTCTGTTCATAGCAAGAATGAACTTCTGGCAGATCCAAGGCTCTTCCTTTGTGGGGAATCAAGCTAGGTTAGGGAAGGCTGCTTCCAGCCACAGGAGGCTGCTGAATGGAAGACTTCCCTGGGACCAGTTTGGCCTTGAACTTCCCTTGGATCTCTTTCTTCCAAGTGCAAATGCTTTTTGAAGTTTTGCTGCTTGCCAGCTGTAATGCTTAACTGCAGTGAGATTGAGGACACTGAGAAATGGAGCTCCTGTCTCTTGGATGACCCATCCTTTTCAGCTCTCCCCAGCACCTCTGGCCAAGATATCCCCTCCCTACATGCGCCTGAAGCACCCACCTCCTCAAGAAAGGCAAATGCCATCCTATCCAGCCCTGTTTCCAGCATCCTTACAAAAGGATGCTGGTCTTGGCATTGGCCTCGTATGGCTTGCAATAGTGCCACCCCTGCCCACAAGTCCCTGAGCCTGTCCTTTGGGCACATCTGTTGGGGCTCAGGAATGCTGTCTCTTTGCCACAGTCTCTTACCACATCTTTTTGTTGTTCTGATTGTGCATCAGAGAATATGCTGTGAATGAAGTTGTGGCAGGCATCAAAGAATACTTCAATGTTATGCTGGGGACCCAACTGTTGTATAAATTTGAGCGGCCACAATATGCAGAAATCTTGGCGGATCATCCAGATGCACCCATGTCCCAGGTCTATGGAGCACCGCACCTCCTCCGCTTGTTCGGTATGGATCACACATCATGCCCAAGAGCATAAACGGAAAGATCTTTATGGAGAAATCTGGTCTGGCCAGTGCATTTTTTCACACGTGCCATTGCCTGTGTCAAGATCTTACCTCTCCCTATTTGCAGGACTTTTAAGCCTCCTTTAAAGCTGTCCCTGTTTAAAGGGTCCCTCTGCAAGGCCAACTGAAGGCCTGTGGTAGCAAAATTGGGAGTATCAGATAATCCTGAGAGGGGCTGTTTCCCGATCAAGGTTTCTTCTAGATGGAAAACCAAAGGGGCTTCCAGTAAAGGAAGTCTCCTGGTGCTTTCCCCCAATTTCTTCGTTATTTTTCTTACTGTCAGAAAATAGATGGGTAGAAGATTGATAGTGTAGGGAGTTAGTTGGCCCAGGTAGCGCCGTGGGCATGGTGTAGATAGTTTGCATGAGTGAGATGCTAAGAACTCTTTTTTTTTTAGCACTCAAGGTCCTTTAGGAAGAAAGAATCCTCATCTCATCTCTAGGCAGCTTCAATCCAGCTGACAGTTGATAGAAAGTTGGAGACAGTTCTGTAAGAGGGGCATGACAGGGAGGCTGGGGACAGGAGAAAGAAGGAAGTGGTTGAGGGCTGGCTGATCTCTCACACAGCATCCCTGGCCCCCTTAGCTGAACCTGTTCGACAAAGCAGGGCATCAACCCCTCTCCTGCAAGGACTCCCCACAGTCACACTTGCAGGTATTGAACTCCCTCAACTCAAGGTCAGGTAAAGCCTTAGGGTATGAATGGTTGCTGCCAAGAATCCTGTAAACCTGTTTTCCTTGATGCTTCTTTTTCTTTTAATTTGTGTTTGAAACAGTCAGGATTGGAGCAATGCTTGCTTACACACCTCTTGATGAGAAGAGCTTGGCCTTGCTGTTGAACTATTTGCACGACTTCCTAAAGTACGTATAAAGATTACCTTTAACCTCCCAAGAGTGAAGTATGTTGGTACTCACAGTTTACAAAGACATCACCAAGATCCAGCTAGCACACCAGCATGTGACGTTAGGACTGTCCTGCCTCTTGGCCTGTGCTGGTACTGGATGGTCTGCCTTGTGAGATGTGGCCATTAATTTTGAAAATCTCTTCAGTGGTTGCTCTTTTCTAGTGAGAGGAGACCGGGGTGGGGGGGAGGTCCACCGCAGGGTTCCCTTGGTCCCTAGCTCACTTGTCGCATCAAATCAGTGCTTTAAAGGGTGATGTGACCTGGGTATGCCAGGGTGATTTTTTTTTCTGTGCATTCCAGTCAGTGTTCATTCTTGGCAATTGCCTGCAGTTTTCTTGTACAGCTGGAGAATCATAATCATAGAGTTGGAAGGGACCTTGGAGGTCTTCTAGTCCAACCCTCTCCCAGAAGCAGGAGATCATATTGTATCCCAGACAAATGGCTGTCCAGTCTTTCCTTGAATACTTCCAATCGCATCAGGATAGTGTTTTACTGGGAGCTTCTCTAGAGCCATTTTTATAAACATAATAATAGCTAGTAGTGTGTCAGTCGGTCAGGTTCAAACTGGGTTTGGCATTTTTGTCTACCTATTGAGTCCTTACCAGGGACCCGGAAAAGGCAAACATGGATGTTTAATGGTGTTGCAGATATCGTCGCAGGATGGAAGCTGTTCCAAGTAAAGCCGCCTTCTGCAATTGACTGATGGCGAATTTGTCAATGCCAATGATGTTCAAGTGGTGCTCCAGTTCTTTTGGGATTGCACCCAAGGCGCCTATTACTATTGGCGCTACCCTTGCTTGCCTTTGCCACATTTGTAGGTTTTTGTATTTTGTTAGCTTCTCCAGTTCTTTCTTTTCTGTTGTCTCCAGGCACTGCCAAATCCACTATCCAGACTTTTTGTCTTTCTTATCGACAACTGNTTTTGTCTTTCTTATCGACAACTGTTATGTGTTAGGTGCCTGACTGAATTCTAAAGTCCCAGAGCAATTTAACTTCTTCATTTTCTATGACCTTCTGTATTTTATGGTACCACCAGTTCTTGTTTGCAGGCACATATTTCTTGCAGATCTTCCAATGCACCATTGTTGCCAATTTGTCATGCTGCTGCTTGTAGTCACTCTGTGCGATCTTCTTGCAGCAGCTAACCAGGTGGTTCAGCTTCTTTGCATAGGTGGCACTTACTATCTGTTGCTGTTTTTTTCAATTCTGGCTTTGTATGCAGTTGTTCTTAAGGCTTGGTTTTGTGCAGCTAGAATTCGTTCCTCGGTCTCTTTAATTTTCCTACTCTTAGCCAGTGCCAGGTCTTCTTATTATCAGCTTTCCCAGCTATTTGTTTTAATGTATTGGTTATGTAGTGCTTTGTCTTCCCATGCCTCCATTCTGTTCTTCATTTAGTCTTTCTTGTAGGCAAGTTTGGTCTCTCCAGTAGTCAATGCTATGGCATGCTAACATCTTGTTCATTGTCCTTCTGATATTCTTCTAAAGCCTTTTTTTCTTCAACCATCTGATGTACTTACAACATTCCATGCCCACTTAGTTGAGTCTATCAATGTTGCTGCAAGGATGAAGGGCATGATTCATTGTCATTATTTTTCTGATCTTTCTATCCATTGCTTTTAGTTCTGCTTAAGTCCAATCCACTATTCCTGCTGTGTATCTAATGACGGAATTGCCCAGGTCTTGCCTTGATGGTATTTTCCCCATTGAGTTTGGACTTTAAGATCTTCTTCACTCTCTTGATGTATTCACCTCTAACCTTTTTCTTGACTTCAGTGTGCTTGGTGTTGTCAGCCTGAAGGGATACCCAGGTATTTGTAGTAATTATCTTCATCCAGATTCTTAATGTTATTTTCATGGGACATTCTGATTCCTTCAGTTTTCACTATTTTTCCTTGTTTGATAGTGAGTTTGGCACATTTGTCCAATCCAAACTCCATTGCAATATCTTATTCAGTATTGTTGACAGAGGAAACAGTGCAACAGTACAAATAGTAGGGGTGAATAATATTGAAATATTCCTCTCTTGATATTAACTTGTCCCAGTCTTTCATCATTGACCTGCAACTGTGTCTTCCATTGTGCCATCAATCTTTGCACAAAGCTTCTGATGTTTCTACTGACTCCTGTTATTTCTAGGCACTTGTTTATCCAATCATGTGGCAGAGAGTCGAATGCCTTTTTGTAGTCANCTTGCAGTTTTCCAAAAGCATTTTGTCAATCAGGAGTTCCTCTGCTATTGGGGGTGGTTTCCTTTCTGCTCAGGTGGAAAGAAATTGTTTTCGACTAGATACTGTTGGACTGCATTAGCTACCAGTTAACAATTTGAAAGTTGTTGGGAAGTAGGTAATTAGCCTGTAGTTGCCCTTTTTGCTGGATCTTTTAGGTTTTGCCAGATATGGATTGATAGAAATGTTTCTGATTGGATTGAAATTGGAGGTTCTGCCTGTAATTTGCAATTCAAGCTAATCTGCTAATCTTCTTGGCTATTGCTGTTATTTCCTGCTTTATTATTTCCAGTGCTTCCTTGATCTTCCTTGATTCTAAGTGGTTTTTTTTATCATTAAGTATTCTTTGGACTTCTTGCTCTTCAGCTTCTTTTCTTTCATCTGTTCTAGCTTGTATCATTATCATCATCATAATCTCTTATTCATTAAACATGAAACTCAACTGAACATTTAAAAATGTATCACAAATATTGACTGGCGCTGATGGTTGGTACAGGTTGCTGCCAGCATTATTATTATTAAATTTTATTAATATTACTATTACTATTATTATTAATTTGTTTGCCACCCTCTCACCATGAGGTGATGACTCTGGGCACATTGTTATCTTTGTTGCTGTTCTCTGCACTCTTTCTAAGGTCTCCACATCCTTTTTGTATTGTAGTGATGAAAACTGGACACAGTATCCAAGTCTGGCACCATAGTTCTGTATAGAGTAGCAGTATCCCTTATTGTGATCTTGATGTGATTTCTCTGTTAATGACAGGGCTAGGACTGTGTTGGCTTTTTTGGCAGCTACAGCATGCTGTTGGCTCATACTTACGTGATGATACACTAGGACACAGGATCCCTCTCATAATCACTGCTGTTGAGTCGGGTACCACCCATTTATATCCTGCCTAAGTGCAGGATCTTTAAATCCCAGAGAAAACTGGAGCAAGCCTCACCTGGCCTGTTCAGTAAGTAAGATATAGTGAAAACTCAGATGCCCTGAGTAACAGACGTTCAAATATCTGGCTTCCTCTTTTATAAAATCAATTTAAGACATTATCCAAGTCATGGAAATGTGTTAATTTTAAGAATGTTAACTTTGGGCCCAAAGGATGGAATTTAAAGATGTAAATAGCTATCTGTTAAGTTCTCTTTAGATCTTAACAGCTGATGTAAAGAGATCTTACATATTTTAATGATATTTAAAGTAATTATTTAAAAAAATTCTATTGGAAAAGAACTCCAAAATAGTTAATATCAATATATATATTATATTTTTGTACAAATAAAAACTAAACATATATTTCAGATACCAAATGATAATTGCTTAATGATTCAGTGAAGTCATTTTTACCTACTGGCTTAAGTTCCAACTTGAATATCCTGTTCCCTGAAACATATTTTATCAATCCATCAAAGCTGGAACTGAGTCATAAAGTGCAGACCTAATGAAGGTACACATTGATTTTATCTAGTAGTAGAATAATAGTATTCTCAAGAACTACGTCAACCATGAATGTGGTAATGGTTGAGGTTCAAACAGGTGCTTGAGGAGGTGGTCATTTGTGCCTTGGTGCCTTTCCAAAGTGGTTTCAGATGTTAAGTTTCACTCTGAATGTAGGTGAATATATAAACTGGACCCAATTTTCAGGAAATTCAACCAGAAATCAGAATGCATAGGAATAAGTGGATTGAAAAATGTTTATATTCTATAGGAGGTCCATCAAGACATGTGCCTTGCCACTCCTCAACACCCAGATCACCCTTTTTTTAGTTCCCCAGCAGCCAGGGCACCCGTTCTTGCTGTGGGAGAGGATAGAGGGCACCTCTTGATCTGGGGGGCTGTACCAGGTCCATTTCCCATGAAGCTCTGCCTGGCATGTCCTCCCCCATGCGCCCGGCTTTGGTTTTCCCAGGTGGCTGGAGAAGGGCTTCCTCTGAAATGCTCCTAGACTGACTGGGTGATGCTGTAGCCCAGATGTCAGGCTGACAGGCTTGTCTTCTGCACCTCTTTACAATGGGAGTGAGGTTTGCCCTTCTCTGGTCACCTAATTCTCTGGTGCTGTTCCCCTCCCTGGTTCCCCTAGAGACCAAAAGAAGGGGCAGGCCCCATGTCCTTTAGACACTTCATAAGCTTTGTCTTCAAGAGACAGGAGAGTCAGGCCACTGTAGCAAAGGTGCCTAAGCCGTGTCATCCCCTCTCCCTACAGGGAGTGGCTGCTTATAGGCATTTCCATGACGGACCTGTGGGAAAGCCAGCTGGGCTGTCTGCAGAGGCAGCCCAAAGATGTGCTTTCCTCCAGTCATGATCTCAGCCACCCTTTTTCTCTTGCCTGCCAGAGATAAGAGGCTAGCTAGATTAAAACCTGTGTTTGGATGAGATGCCCGCTTGATTTCACAATAGTATCAAAACCATCCTGTTCCACAGGTGCTTACGTTGCTTAAAGCTTGATTGATTGATTTATTATTTATTTTATTTATGAGATTTATATGCCGCCCTATCTCCCTGAGGACTCAGGGCAGCTTACAATACTAAAAACAGAACAATACAAATATTAAAAAACTATTAAACCACAAATCCCATAAACTGTTAAATTTAAAACTACAAGTAAAAAA
>AZIM01002301.1:58587-73866 GCA_000516915.1 Ophiophagus hannah
CCCACCAAGCCATGCCCACAGAGCCGGCAGTAAAAAAATTTGAATCCCACCACTGGTTCACTAGTTGAACAGTTGATATTAAACTAGCTTTCTATTAACTTAATGCAGCCTACTTGGATGCCTCTGAGAGACCGGTGACATAACGATGTCCAGTACAGAGTGGAAAGTTGATGCCATGGCAAAGCCTGGATCTGCACCTCCATGGAAGGCAGCAGCAGCAGCCCAGGTGGACTCCGTGATGCAGATGGTGGTGACCCATCCAAGCTAAGGGTGGAGAAGATGGAGCAGCCACCAGTGCGAGAGGAAGGAGCCATAGCAGGATCCATCTGCCCTCACCCGAAATGGCCAAGCAGAGTGGAGAAGTCAGCCGAAGTAGAATTCTCCTTGATCCCACCTGGGGTTGCAGTGACTCAAGGGAGTAAATGGAAGTCCAGGAGGGCTGAGGGCTGGGAAGAGCCAGTGGAGTGGAAATTCCTGACAGCATGTCGTAGCCCTTTGGTGGAGCAGCTGCGTGAGAGATTTGTCAGAATGGAGATGCGGGAAGCAGCATCGATGAAATCATCAGTCCTGGGAGCAGGGATTGGGATTGGCAAAGTGCCAGTAACCCCATCCCTATCTCTACCCCAACTGGCGAGGCTGGGGAACATGGGGCAAGGTGCTGGGGTCCCCAAGNGNGGTGGGGCTGCCACAGGGCTACATGCTGGTCTGGACCCCTGCCTCTGAAAGCCATGATCAATGGGGGGATGGGGGGGGAGAAACCAGCCTACTTCCTGAATGAGGAGTGGAAGCACTTGGAATGATACAGAGCAATGTACACAGACAAAGTTGCCTGTTTGAACACAATTATTTCAAATCTAGAAGGAGAGCCTGCAGACTGGGTGGTGTTTCTTCACGACAGAGGAGTTGGGGAATGTGGATGCCTTCCTGGATGAGCTTCGAGTAGATTTGGAGACCTTGCATAAGCCCATCGAGCAGAATCCGGAATCTGCTCCGTAAGGCAAGGGAGCAGACCAATAGCCAAATATATTTGGGAATTCTGCAGCCTGGCTGGGAAGCTGAGGGGGTGGCCGGAGTGCTTGCTGGTCTATCACTTTCGAGACAGACTAAACAAGGAACTGTACCAAAACTGCCTACCCCGGGAAATCCCAGACGACCTCCAGGTGTGGTACCAGTTGGCGACCACAGTGGAGCTACACCGGTTGGAGTATTGGCAGTATGCAGCATGAGGGTCACCCCCGATGAAGCCAAGAGAAGTGCCTGGCGGTGCGCAAAAGGGGAACAGCCCCTCTCTCAAACCCAAAGGACAGCACGCAGAGCCCTTCTGGAGCCCACTTTCAATGTGGGAAAGAAGGTCATCAGGCTGCAAATTGCCTAGCCCCGCAGTTCATCTCAGCACTGAGGGTTCCGAGTCAACCAAAGGCCAAAAAGGTGCCAAGGAAGGCAAAGGAGAAGATGCGGATGATGCAACAAGTCAAGGAGGTATCTCCCCCCTCCAATGAGGGAGAGGGAACACTACTCCCCAGCAAACCTAATCTGGTCATCTATGAGAGTGACAGAGAGGTAGAGGATGACCCGATGGTAAGTGGAACAAACTGTTGTGCTCTATTGGCAGTTGAGTCAGATGAGTCATTGGAGGGGGTGCCTGGGTTACCATCGGGGTCTGCGGAAGACTCTGAGGAGCAGGAGGTCTCAGAGTCAGATGCAGAGCAGGATCTACCTACCCACGCTCAGGTGGAGAGACAGCTGTTTTTGAGGCCTGAGCTGAGTGACGAGGAGAAACAGCTGGGGCCTGTCCCAGATGCGCATATTTGCAGAGAAGTACAGAGGGGAGAGCAACTTAGGACTGAGGGTCAGCTATCCAGGAAAAGAAGGAGACGTTAACAAGCCCCTCCCTGGCTGGGATATAAGGAGGAGAGGTGTGGGAAGCATGGTTGTCAGAGACAACCGTTCATGCACCAGAAGAGTTCCCTCCAGCAGATTCCTTGCCACTGACCAGGTTGGTCAGACTCTTTGTGTTGGGATTGAAGTGCTAATTGAGGCTCCTTGCGGGAGCCATAGCAGAGACTGCTATGGCTTGTGAATCACCTACAGATGTGTGACCTGGAGCTTTGTCAGTGAATGCCTTCCTTTCCAAATAAAAAGAGGTTTTTCCTCAGGACTAGGCTGTTGATTGGGGCTGTTGAGTGGAAACCATAGCCCCTTTGATCACCCAGGTAGAGATATTAGTGCCCCACTCAGGAGCAAAGAGGGTCTTCATTGCCCTGGTAAACTTAGGTTGAACCTGCTGCTTAGTCAGCCTATGAACTGTGGAAAAAGTGGGACTGAGACTTAGGAAATTGAGGTAGCCTATGAAGTTTGAACAAGTTGATGGTTCACTCATTGGTGTGTGTGTGTGTCCACCACGTACCTAATGGAGCCAGTGAGCCTGAAGGCAAGGAGTCATGAAGAGACCATTCAGTTTGATAGTAGCCCCCAAAATGGCAGAGTGATATTGGCGTTGAAGTGGCTGAAAAAGTGGAATGACAGTTGACTGGAAGGACAAGTGGCGCTTGAGAAGTAACGTTTAGTTTGGGGTTCCATCTGAGTACCAACGGAACAGGCTAACGCAATAGTGGAGCTACGTTGCTCTGTAAACCATCAGCAAACCAACTGGGTGGAGCTCCTACCTTTTGCAGAAGTGGCTTACAATAATCCAGTGCATAGTAACACCGGGGGTTCACCCCTTTCGAAGTGACCACAGGAGTTGAGTTTGTACCAATGCCAGAAAAACCGAACCAACTTTGTAAGAAACGGGGTGCCAAGTACAGAGGACGGTTCCCCATTGTTCAAAGGTGACAGTGGAATTGCAGTTGCCAAAGGTGCCCAAGTGAGTCCACCCGGGGTTCCACTGTAGCCTGTTGAAACCCTTCCAAAGCTGATCCTTTTTGAAAGTAATGTAACTTGGTAACCATCATTACCTTTTGGAAAAACAAATTTTACAGTTTTAATGATGCCTTGTGTTATAAAATATTTCTGAGTTTTGAAAGCCTCATATTGTGTAATTATTACTACATTGCTACTGGATGGCTATCAATTACCCCAACTTTCTCTCACTTGGACTAAATACAAGAATCACAGAGCACAAGGGTTGGAAATTACCTGGGAGACCATCTAGTCCAACCCCTGATAAGCAAGGAATGGACTGCTACAGCAACTTTGACTGATGGCCAGCTGTACTCTGTTCAAACACCTCTGGCAAAGGAGGCTCCACTCCTTCCCAAAGCAGTCTATTCCATCCTTGAACCTTTCTTGCTTTAGGAAATCTTCAAAATGTCCAACAAATTCTACATCCTTGTAATTTAGGCTGGTTGTTTCTCGCCCTCCTGGCTGGGCTGCTCTCCCTTGCCTTCTACCAATTCTTGGATAGCTGTCTTGACTCCCCAAGCGATACAGAGCTACTGCCTTCCACTGTTCCCGAGAAGCTGCTCCTTCATCCTGGCTGCTCTCCCATAGGCAGGCCCAGTTCATCATGGGCTGCCCTGCCCTCGTTCCTGTGATGGTTCAGCCAGTTCTACCTTCATCTGCAGCCCCCCTTTGCTATTTTTCTTACGAGAATCATAAGAGGGTGATTGATCTACTGTTTGCTGCAGTCACTTTGCCCTGGCACTCCCACAGTCATGCTATCAAAAAAGGAGAATAGGGTGGTTTGCCAGGATTCCTTAATTAGCACCCGTTGGTTTCTGCCTGGCAGTAGATTCTTCTCCACATAATATAACCCAAGTCATTCCAGAATTTTGCCTGAAATTGAGAACCAACTGACTGATCTTGTCTCTTTACTTGCCCATTGTCCAATTAGTGAACCCAAAACAAGGAAACACTCTCAGGAGAATTGAATTCCCAAAAATAAATCTTTATTGGATACACCATGTTAGTACTGAAGAAAGAAAACCAGCTCTGAATTCTAGCGTAAATGCTTGCCCTGTTAAACAATACTTTCTCCTTCTCCCCACCCCTGGGTGTCCAATTATGAGATGTCCTGTAATGGGAACCGTCCATCCCTTTCTCAAGCACCTGCAGCAGTGACCTTGATGGCTTCCATGCTCTTCCGATCTCTACATACATTCTCCACATTCCGTTTCCCCCTTCTCTCGCCCCCAGTTCATTGGCAGGTTGAAAAGCATTTAAGGTTTGAAAGAAGGAAAGCAGCTCAATCCTGACATTACTTTTTTAAAACTCAGGATTGAGTTCTCAAGATATGACAGTCAAATATTGTACACCAGCCAGACTCTCTTTGAGGGCTTGGGGGGGGGGGTTTTCAGAAAAGTAAATAATTAAAAATGTTTACTTTCTTTTCATCATAAAAAAGAATTGATTTTTGAGGTGCCAAAAATGTCCCTAGATTTATTTACCCTTTCCATTTTTCTTCCTCTTTATTTGATATTTTGCTTCTTGTTACATTAACTGCCTGGTTTGGCACAGTAACCATATTTTTTATTGATTTACACGCATGAATAGTTTTGAGGTTTGCTTAGATTGCTTGTATTCTTCTGTGGAAATGAGTCAAACGGAAGAGAAAACTAAGCCCATCCTAATCAATTTTCTCCCTTCTTCATGCAGTTGAATAAGCCCAATGACTTCTCTAGTAAAGCTGGCTCTCTGTTACCCGTTCTTAGGGTGGCCTAAATCCATTACTGGAAGCCCAGCTGCCCCCTTGCCTGGCAGCCCCCTACTTTGAGAGGCTGAAGAGGAGCTGCTGGCGTGCCAAAAGCCTTGGTGTGATGAGCCAGTCTCAGCTTCCAGGGGCTCAAGCGTGTCCTAATTCTTCTGGGAGATGGGAAGAGACTGGCAACTGCACGGAGCTGCCTCTTTTCCTGGCCCAAACTGTAGGAGCAGAGGAGGAGGGGGAGGAGGGAGGGCCTCATCTTCCCAACTCTCTCTGACTTTCCCCCTTAAAGAGAGGCTGACTGGGTTGCCCTCCAGCTGAAAGGGAGCCTTGAGGCAGTGCAGAAGCTTTGACCCCAAAGAAGCATGCCTGGGATGGTTGTGGTTGTGTGTCACCGGCAGGTTAGGTTGCAGCATTTCACAGACTGCCTTATTTGTATTCTCCCCATCCTGGATCAGCATATCAGGAGAGGAAAAACAAACAACCCAAGAGACTGGAGGAGGCTGTCTGGTATGCCCCCCACTGGCTCCCTCACCACAAATAGCCCACAAGGCATATCAGCTACCAGCAGGATGCTACTTTTAAAATGATAAATATCACGTCTGTAACCTGCTATAATTTTAGGTCATTCACAAGCATAGCTGGAATGCCTCGCCTGGAAGCATCACTACAGGTATAAAATTAGAGGCATTATTTTTCAACTCCTTTGGGGCTGTAGAATATGGTTTTACTCTTAATGGCTACTACTCAACTGGCAAAATTCTTAAGCATCTATTTGTAACCAAGACATTTTCTGAGAGAGAGAGAGAAAGAGAGAGAGAGAGAGACTTGCACACAGTGGTTTGCAGGAAAGAGGGTGGGAATGGGAGTCAATGCCTTCTACTCCCAAGTGAACATTGCAAATGACAGAGTTGGAAGGACCTTAAGAGGTTATCCAGTCTAGCCTCTTGATCAATCTGGAAGATGGCTATGGCTCAGGGACAGCACAGGCAGAGGTGTGATTATGATGGTGGGCAGAGGAGATACAGGATGATGGGAGATGAGGAGATTCCCTTTCAGGGAGGTGGCTTCAGCATTAAGCAGCAATGCTACATAACAGAGTCCTATGCGCAGCCCCAAAGCTGAGTCTTCAGAGTTTCAGTCTCCTGCTACTGGATGCAAGTCTGGCCTGTGGTTTTTGTTTTGGTCCTCCAGAGCTGTTTGCTTCAGAAGGCTCCAAAATTTTCTAAATAAATGGATTAAAACCTATCTTCACTCAAGCAAACTTTCTATCAAGTGTGTATTGGCCCTCTCTATTTAAATTCAATTCTCTCTGTTAATATTGCATCCTGTTTTTGTGACAAATTATCTTAAAGATCTTAAGATGATCTGGAATCTCACCTGGCCTAAAAGAAAGCAATTGAAGACTAATTGGGACTTTTTGTCAGCTCCGTAGCTCCCAGTTGGTTTCTAGTCTGTTGCTGAGCTTTAAAATCATTAATAGTTGGATGCAAAAAGATTTATATCTGAGCAGATTCTTAGATCATGTTGGAGACCATCTAGAAGTCCAGGCTGAGAGTAAGAGATGGCCCATCACTGGCAAAGTGCTCTTTTTCCCAGAGTCCCTTGCTTCTCTCTGTACCAGTTGTCCCATCCTTAAGAACAGCCTGCCTCAACATGAAAGCCTCAGGTTTGTCGACTACAACACCCATAATTTCAGTCAAGTTCAGTTTAGAGACACCAGCTGGAGGACAGCTGCCTTATGAGACCATTCATTTCTCAACCTCTGCAAAAGTCTTTGCTTTGAAATCACCTGGCTCAGATACCACCTAGGTGAAGACAGACAGGCTCCATAAATGAGCCAAGTTAATGACTCCAAGTGCATTTTAACAGCTCCTAGCCAATTAATTCTTATTTGTCAGCTGCTGCAACTTCTGGCATATTTGAGAAAGAGGAAGGTCAGGTGGATAAAACACTCTCGACCAAGCAAGTTCTTCTTTCTGCTAGATGTTCAACCCTTTTCCTGCTAGTGCTTCTGCAGCTTGGAGAAGGTTAACTTGCTTCCCCCAGGAAACCGTCTTCATGTGAAAGACCATCCTGGCATGCAGAAAAAAAGATTCTGCACTTTGAATATTTGCTTGATCTGGGATAGGTTGCCCTGCTCCCCAGCTGAAGAAAGTGCTCCTATCTAGAGAAACCAGCACAACTCTCAGAGAGAGAAAAGCCTATATTCACGCACCACCATAAATCAGATAATCATATTTTAACCTACGGTATTATATGAATCCAGTGCATGTGTTTAAGTGTGGGTTTAAATCAGGCACCCAATTTAATTATGTATGGGGGATTAGTTCAACGTATAGAGTATGTGGAGATAAATTTTGCAAAAATGCTACGGGGTGATATACTGCATCAAGCAATAATGTGATTTGTTCTGGCTTTGGCTCTTTTCTCTCACCTACCACTAACTGAAATGGGACCTCTTTTTGAATTATAGGATTGTAGGAGACCTTGAAGGTCTTCACGTCCAAGCCCCTGCTCACAGCAGGAATTCCCCTAACCATTCTGGCCAATGGTATCCTGTTTTTTCCCCCTGGAAAGCTCCTGTGATAAGAGACAAGCTGCTCCATTGCTTCATACCTCTCACAGTTAGGAAATTTCTCCTTATTTCAAGTTTAAATCACTCTCTTGAAAGCTGCCAATCATT
Source organism: Ophiophagus hannah (assembly GCA_000516915.1). Lineage (NCBI taxonomy): Eukaryota > Metazoa > Chordata > Lepidosauria > Squamata > Elapidae > Ophiophagus > Ophiophagus hannah. The sequence continues at coordinate 65,916 of AZIM01002301.1, forward strand.
TGTTCTTGGACAATCCATGTTCTCTTAATCTTAATCTGTGGCCTTTGGGGACAAGATCTATCTAATAATCTATCCAACAATGCAGTTCAATGGTGAGTAAAGTCAGGTCCTGTACTTAGGCAGGAAAAAACAAATGCACAGGTACAGAATGGGTGGTATCTGGCTCAACAGCAGTAACTGTGAAAAGGATCTTGGAGTCCTAGTGGACAATCATTTAAATATGAGCCAGCCCTGTGCTGCAGCTGCCAAAAAGCCAATGCAATCTTAGGCTGCATCAAGTTCACAAGAAGTGATAATACCATTTGATACAGCACTTAGTGAGGCCACCCTTGGAATATGGCATCCAGTTTTATTCACAATACCACAATACAAAAAAATACCCTACAAGGTGTGCAGAGAAGAGCAACAAAGATGGTTACATTGTAAGATGAGTGGTGAAGGGAACTAGTATGACCAGTCTACCAAAGAGAAGGATTAGGACTGATATGATAGCAGTCTTCCAGTTCTTGAGGGGCTCAGAGAAGAAGGGATTGACTTGTTCTCCAAAGAACCAGAGGGCAGGACAAGAAGCAATGGGTGGAAACTTGTTAAGAGAGATCCAACCTAGAAGTAAAGAGAAAATGAGAACAATTAATCAATGGAATAGCTTGCTTCCTAGAATTGTAGGTGCTTCTTCACTGGAGGTTTTCACAAATAGACTGGACCAGGGTCAGGCTTCAGCTGGTTCGCACTGGTTCATCCAAACCGAATGTTAATTTTACATCCAGTTCAGCCAACCAATACTTCTGAAGACCAGCTGGCCCCTCCCCTCCCAGGAGTCCCCACGCGGCCCATTTTGGATCCCAGGTAAGTGCAGGGGGCATGTGGAGCCCGGGGAGGTAGAAAACAGGCCTCCCAGAGGCTCGGGGAGGCCAAAAATGNNNCCCCCGCGGCCCATTTTGGATCCCAGGTAAGTGCAGGGGGCATGTGGAGCCCGGGGAGGTAGAAAACAGGCCTCCCAGAGGCTCGGGAAGGCCAAAAATGAGCCTATTTCCAGCCTCTGGAGAGCCTCCAGAGCCCGGGGAAGTGGAAAATGGGCCTCCCAGAGGCTCGTGGAGGGCGAAAATGGTCCCTATTTCCAGACTCCAGAGAGCCTCCGGAGCCCGGAGAGGTTGAAAACGGTTATTCCCCTTCCATGCCAAGCCGTCTTTACCATCAAGTCACCCTTATGTCTGTGGAACCACCTGTTCCCCCACAAGGCATCTTTTAGCAGTTGCGTTAATGAGTCTAGCCAGCAGCAGAGAGACCATTCCCTGCTGTCTTGTAAGCGCTGCTGCTGCGAACTGCCTGTATCGGATGATGGCATTTATTACTTCCTCTCAGCGACTTCTGTACTGGGGCATATGAGAGAAGGCTAAGAAACACCCGCCCCCAAAAGAAATTGTTAAAATACAGAGCCCATCGGACCTGCTTAGGGGATACTTTCTTGGGGTCTTTATTGCCTCTAGGTTCTTGTGGTCCATCCACACCTCAAATGGGAATTTACAAAAAACTGCCTCCATGTCAGAAGGGTCCATTGGGCAGCTTAAGCCTCCTTCTCCCAGATGGCCCAACATCTCTCAGTGTCAGATAATTTGTGAGACATATAGGCACAGGGTTGCAACTCCCCCTTTTCATTTCTCTGAAGTAAAACTGCCCCAACTGCCACATTTCTGGCATCTGCCTGGATCATGAAAGGCTCACCTGAGTTTGGGTCTTCAAGACTGGCTCTGCAGCAAAGAGACCTTCAGGTTTCAAAGACTGCTTGGCATTTTATAGACCAATTTAGTGGCTAACTTGGTTTGGGCTTCACCTTCCCCCCCCCCTCATCTTGATGATTTCAGAGCTATCTCGGCAAAAGTGGGGATGAACTGTCGGTATAAGCTTGCAAATTCCAGGAAGCTCTGTACCTGAGAGGCCTCCCACTCCAAAAGTGCCCTCACCTTACCTGGGTCCATCTCCACCCCATCCTGAGAGATGCGATACCCCAGGTAGGTAGGCTGCTCTTGTGGAAGTTGCATTTAGATAACTTCACGTACACCTGGGCTTTATGCAACTTCTCAAGTACTGCCCTCACTAGCCTCATGTGCTCTTCCTAGGCTTCACTTTCCTAACCAGGCTTGTGCTTTGCATGCAGTGCTTTCGCTGCCCCCTGCTAGCTAGCTGCTTTCCTTCTCATTTGCCACTTGTTGAGGCCCCAGTCTACTAACGGATTCCACTTCTTCAACCAAGCTAGTCCTAGGATGTGGTTTTGATCATTCCAGGAGCCACAATAAAACAAATAGTCTCTAAGTGGGTCCCAGTCCTGAGGCTCACTGGCTCCGTTACGCAGGTTGCTGGTGTCTCTCCTGTAGGGGAACCATCTAACTGGTATACAGAGGGACTGAATGATGAAACGAATGAAGAAATGTTTACAGCACCGCTGGTGGAAGACAAGGGATGAACTTGATCAAATATGGTTATTACGGCCTACGTTCTGGTGATTTGTGTAGCAAAGTTTAAATATTTCTTTGCATTAATTGCATCTGCAGATAATTGACCAGTGATGCTCTTTAAGGTGAGCTGAGGAGGAGACTGAGATGCACCTAAAGCTGCATGCGGAGTAATTTGTGGATTTTCTGGAAGACAAAACCGCTCAACTTTGCTCCCAGTTAGATGCCGGTGTGGTTGTTGGTTTGGTGGAAGCTCCTGAGGCAGGTTCTTGCCCTGTTATCTGGGAACAGTTTGACCCTGTTGCTCCTGAGGAATTGGACAGGATAGCAATAGCACTGCTTTACAGCCCTCTCAAAGTGGCTTACAGAGTCAGCATGTAGCCCCCAATGATTTGGGTCCTCTTTTTACCCACCTCGGAAGGATGGAAGGCTGAGTCAACCTGGAGCCTGGTGGGATTCCATCTGCCAAATTACAGTGGGAGTAGCTTGCAGTACTGCACTCTAACCACTGCGCCACTGAGGCTCCATAGGGAATATGCGTGCAAACACCTGTGTCCCTCCTGGCTTGTGACAGCTTTCTGGGAGGTGACAGGCGGGTGGACTGGATGGTGATTTATGCTTCCCTACAGGAGGGGTTAGTCCCCCAGCACTTTAAAGAGGCTGTGGTCTGCCCTCTTCTCAAGAAGCCATCACCGGTATCCACCCGTCTCCAACGGTTGTTGAGAAGGTAGTTGTGCAGCAGCTCCAGAGGACTCTGGATAAAATGGATTATGTAGCCCTACCAGTCAGGATTCAGGCCTGGATATGGGACAGAAACGACATTGGTCACGCTTTTGATGATCTCTGGCAGGAGTGGGGTGCGGTAGTGCATCCATCCTTGCTCTGCTTGACCTCTGGGCGGCTTTCACTACCATTGACCATGGGGTCTTTCTGGAGCAGCTTTGGGGGTTGGAGTGGGGGCTTTGTGCTATCCTGCTTCCTTCCTTCCTCTATTGCCACTCTCAGTCATCATTAATAAGAGGCAAGACATCCAGTCCTCACCCCCTGCTTTGTGGAGTCTCACAGGACTCAGGACTCTCTCTGCTCCTATTCAACCTCTACATAAAGCCGTTGGGTGAGATTATCCATCACCATGGACTGAAATATCATCAATATCTTAGCCTGTGGTGAGTTAAGCAATGCCGCGACCTCGCCCTCACAGTGCCTGGAGACAGGGGCTGGATGAGAAGCAACGGATAGAAACTGAACCCTGGCAAGACCGAGTGGCTTTGGGCTTGGGGTTCTTTGGCCCATGGAGAATTGTCACCTTTGGTCTTGGATGGGGGTCTTGGATGGGGTGGGATGGGGTGGCACTGGTGGCACTGCCCTTGTGATATGCCCTTGTGATAATCTGGAGGTTCTCCTGGAATTGCGACTTCTGCTCAAAGAGCAGGTGGCAGTTGTGGCCAAGAAGGCCTTTGTGCAACTGCAGGTTTTGTGCCAGTTACACCCTTTCCTAGACCAACAATCCCTAATCACAGTCACTCATGCTCTAGTCACCTCCTGTCTTGACTGTTGCAATGCACTACATGGGACTGCTCCTGAAAAGCAACCAGAAGCTCCAGTTGGTGCAAAATGCAGCAGCCCGTCTGGTTTAGTACAGATCTCAGTGTGCACATGTATCACCTCTCCTGCAGGAGCTGTATTGGTTGCCAATTTGCTTCTTGGTGAAATTCAAGGTGCTAGTTGTCACCTTTAAAGCCCTTTATGGTTTGGGACCAGGTTATCTGAGGGACTGTCTCTTGCCAGTCACATCTACCTGACCCAACTAGAGCAGGGAGGCAAGGAATATTGGAGGTCCCATTCCACTAAGGAGATACATCTGGTGGAAACCAGAAGAAGGGCCTTCTCTGTGGTCACTCCCTCCCTCTGGAGTATCATCCCTCCGGAAATTAGACTGGCCCCCAGTCTAACGCTTTGATGGTTCTTCCACTGGCTTCTTCCACTGGGCAAAATGGCTCTGCCACTGGGCCTGGGGAACTCAAAATGGGATAGAGACCATTAAATGGCTGGCATGAATGTTTGTTGTTGCTGGGGTGGGGATAATTATTTTATTATTTATTATTTTTATTTCTTTTATATTATGCTTTTATGTCCTGTAAGCCAGCTTGAGTTGCCATGTGTGAGTAGGCAGCAATATAAATTTTATAAATAAATGAGAGAACTCCATCGGGTTAACTTTCTCAGCCTCAGTCCCAGTTTCTCCACTGTCTGAAGTCTAATCAGGCACTGAGTACACTCCAAGTCCAATAAGGCCATGAGGATGACCACGGTTTCCCAAAAATAAGACCCAGTGTTATATTTTGGGGGGCTCCAAAATAAACGCAAGGGCTTATTTTGGGGGAAATACAATATGAGGGTGATCAGCCCAGCTGGGAACCCCGCCCCTCCCATATCCGGCAGCAGCTATGCAGTGCAGGTGAGTTGATTCCCTGTCCAAGTAGCAGACAGGTGGAGGCAGAGATGGGGGGCAGAAGGCAGGCAATCCTGATGCGCCATGCAGGCCACAGACAAGCCGAGAGACACGAAGACAAGCCTCCCGCAGCCACCTGCCTGCTCCATCTCACTGGCTCCTGGCTTTCCTGCGGCATGTCTGGATCGCCTGCCTTCCCCCTGGCACTGTTTACTGCCAGTGCTGCCATGGAAAGATGAGCCTCCCCTGGCTGCCTGCCTCTCTGGCCCAGACTCTCAGCTTTCCTGTGGCCCATGTGATGCATCCAGATTATGTGCCTCCCCCCTGCCTCTTACCTCCACCTGCTGCTTGGACAGGGAATCAACTCACCTGCACTGTGTGGGCTATGGCTGCTGCTGGAAATTGTCAACCCACGCTGGCTCACCACCGTCTGTGCTGGCCATGCCCACCGACTTATTTTTGCAGTAGGGATTATATTAGGAGCACACTAAAATGAGGCTAGGGCTTATTTTGGGGGTGGGTCTTATTTTGGGGGAAACATGGTACTCTTGCTCCCGAGGAGGGCACCAAAATCTCCACCCGAGTTGTCATAGGATGATGGTGCCACTTACTATCAGGTCATCTTCTCCTTCACTGTTGTCTTCACAGAAGAGAAGCCAGGCTTGTCATGTGTTGGAGTTCCTCCCCTTCACTGGATTAGGGAGAGACCTCCACAACCTGTTGAGCCACCCATCTTTTTCCTTTTGGATTTGCAGGTGGTTTCCTTGGCTTTGGTTGGGTCAGGACTCGCAGTGCAGATGCCAGTCAGGGAGAGGCAATTGGCTGCTCGGTGACCCTCCTTCCCACATCAGAAACAGGGCTCTGGAGGAGCTTCTCCCGTGGCAGGGGGTGCACCCTCTTTTCCTCCATAGGGCGCTGAGCATCTCTCAGGGATTTGGCGGGGCCAGTTCTCATGCGCCGTGTATTCTCAGTACTCCATTAGGTCGAACTCCACATTCATGGTCAACCGGTACCACTCAGCTGCTCTCCTAGCCTTCCTCCTCCCCCCCCCGGTCACCATGACCCCAGGGGGGATCGGTTGATTCTCTGATTCTGCCTCCTTCCCCATGTGACTTACCCACTGGCCCTTGGGGCCCAGAGGTCCCTCTGTGACCGTCTCCCCGAACGTGGGTTCTTGTTCCAGCTTCGCAGCTTTGTGTTTGGGGTGTGCGCCGGCCGCTTGCATCCCGGCTTTGGCTTGAGCTACCCCCAGGGCCTCTTGAGGGGGCTTCCCCTGGCTTCCCCCCCCATCCATTTCTTTGTTGGCTGCCAACATCTCGAAACTGTTGGTGGAGTCCAGTAGATGGCTCTACGGAGAACTTGTTTAATGTCAACTGTCCAGTTGACAAATCCAGAAAAAGGAACTCTTGGGACATTATTTTGCCAAGAGTATAAAATTTTACTATATAAACCACATTGGCACAGAAGAAGAGAAACCAGCTTTGGGTTTCCCATGCAAAAGCAACTGTAGTTAATCCCCCCTTTTCCCTACGGGCTACCCACAGTCCAAAATGTCCACCAATGTCTTCTGTTCATTTTGTTATGGGAAACAGCCAGCCACGCTGGAACATCTGTCCTTACGATGCGAGCAATGTCTCACAGAAGCCAACAAATGCTTGATTACCATTCTCCCACGCCTGTATTCCATCCCACCCCTCTCCTTGTTATTGTCAAGCTGCAAGTGAAGGAAGAATGTAGGTGAAAGTGTGAACCTGTCTTGACGCCAGTCCACCTATATTGGTAAATGCTGGACATGGCACAGATCTGGTGATTTTTACATTGGATTATCTGAAATCACTATTAAAAAATCTTATCTCTATGGTTCAAAAATAAGACTCCAACAGATGTAAGTTTTAATCAAAAACATCATAAGATCAGAGCTCTGATGCATTGGTCCAGCACAGCCACTGGTAAAAGTGGTGGAATAGGTTCTCATGGCACCTCATGGGCAATGAAGTTTTTTATGCAGGCTTCAGTTGAAACGTGCAGAGTTGCCATCCACTGACACAAAATATGAAACTGATGTTCATGCGGGGGGGGGGATGGTTTCACCATTAAGTAGGTTGTGATCTACCTCCTCTGCAAGAAGCCATTATTGGACCCACCATGTTAGAGAATGTCTGTCCTGGCTCCAATTTTTCCTTTATAGGGAAGTATGTTGACAAGGGGGTTGCACCGCCATTTCAGAGAACCCTGGAGGAAGCAGATTGTTCAGAACCCTTTGGTCAGGCGTCAGGGTCTGGCTATGGGCCTCAAGCAGCATTGACCACACGTGCATTGACCTCTGGCAGGAGCTGGGTTTGGTGACTCTGTCCTGGCTCTTCTTGTCAATGATTTTTTGAGAACCCTGATACCTTTCTGGGCCAGGTTTGGCGCTTCGCTGTTCTCCTCCTTCCTTTGGAGCCAGTTCCAGGTGGTGCCGATTACAGGGAAGAGATTTCACCTGCAGAGGTGAGTTTTAGCTCAATTCTAGGGAGACTAAGGGGCTTTTGGTTTTAGGATTCCCTGGATCCAATGATTTTCCACCCGTAGTTTTGGATTGGCATTACCGCTAACAGACCCAGCATGCAACCCAAGCAGTCCTCCTGAACTCCTGTTCCATGAACACCCGGCGGCTGCGGTCAAGAGGACTTCTGCAGTCTCCTGGTGTGTGTGGCCACTGTGCCTTTGGGGAGATTGGGAGGCAGTCCTCATGGTCAAGCACGCCTTGGCCAGCTTCAGAGCGGATGAGTGGAAACCTCGGCTGCCCTTGCAGGGCGCCCTCCAGCTGCAATTGGACCTGCATTGGGCCTTAGGCACACGTTTCTGCTCGCGGAGCTGCCGTCGGAATGTAGGGTGGAATTTAGGGTGTTGCTTGCCACCAATAAAGCCATTCGTCGCCTGCAGTTGCAAGGCCGCCACTCTGAGGCTGATGCTTCCCGTCTCACCAGGCGGGAGAGGAGCGGCTGCTGCTCCAGGTCTCCTCTGTCCGTGTCTGTCACCGGGAGGGACTCGGCCAGCGGGCCTTTTC
>AZIM01002301.1:113050-123435 GCA_000516915.1 Ophiophagus hannah
CTAATTTTTCGAGTTTCACCTGTAGTTCCCTGGATCCACACCTTCTCCCCTTTTGAAGATTGAAACCACGTTAACTCTTTTTCAGCCCTCTGATAGTCCCCGAATGCTCCAGGAGCTCTGAAAGAGAGGGTTCAGTTGTTCTGAGGTCACATCTGGCAGCTTTTTCAAAACCCTGGGATGGAATCTGTCTGTTTTCAGCCTCTGGCAGTTTCAGTTGCGTGTTTTTTGCTACTAACCTTAAAGTAGCCATTCATACTTGGAATCTCAGAGAAGATTCCACTGTGAAACTGCTAAGCTATCTTGATTTCCAGATCTGTCACCTGTAGCCTAAATAAAATAATATTTTATATCTCACAATAGTAATAGCTTACTATTGCCATGATGTTTGTTCTTCTATATAAAGCCAACACTAGATTATTAATATTGCTTTAAGTTAAGTCAGTTTAATATAATTAGTACTATGTTTTTCACCTCCCAAATGTTTGTGCAAGCATATGGAAATACTTGGTGCATCTGAAGAGATGGAATACCATTTCAAAAAGTGTTGGTGCAACCAGAGTATGTGTTTGATTTTCTTTTCTTTTTGAAAATATAATATTTCGACATTTGTTTCAAATTAAAGAAGGAATATGTTTTGTTTTTTCTTAAGGGAAAGAAAATGTACTAATGATGGACCCAGGCTATTCTGCAGGATCCCAGGTACCTGAATATTCTTGGTTCCAATGCAACTCCAGTTTGCTTTCCAAGTGCGATCCATGTATTATTTGGCATCTAAGTCTGTTACTGGGCACCCCCTGGAGATGCTACATTCCTCAGCAGAGCTTCCTGTAGTAGCTCCACCCCTGAGAAGGCAGAGGCTTTGAGAAGCAAGAACATGCCCCCAAACTGCCTTCTTCCCCATGCCTTTTTTGCTGTCGGTCTCGCCCTGCAACTGTGGTTGTCACAATTGGCTTTTCTGCCCTTTTGAGGTGGGAAGTTCATAAAAACTACAGATTTACCACAAAAATAGTGCTGAAAGGTTGGTTTAATGCTATTTAAAAACAAGGCCTCCCCCCCCAAAAAAGAGGAACATAATTTAGGCTATTTCCTTTCCATTGTGGCCCCACTTGCTGCAGCCTCTGAACCCTTCCCACATGTTTTGCATGGCCATTGGCTGCAAACATTGGCCCACTTGTACTCTCTCTGAGCTGGGGAGTTGCTGAATTGCACTCTCTTCCGGTGTTGACAATTTAAAATTGGAAATGAGGATGATATTTTAATCTCCAAGTTAGTAAAACTTAGATGCAATACATTTATGTTAGTGGAGGAATGTCCTTACACCTATTTTTTACTTTTAGTCCTAAGTATAATTGGTGATCCAACAAGACATCAATATTGTCCATCCTTCTAGCCTACATAGGTCTGCCTTTTAATCTGAAAAATTATGGAATGAACTTCGGAGTGTGACATTCAAAACACCATAGTTGAACTAATGGAGGCTTTTCCTTTTACATAAAAAACGGTTAGAAGTTACTGTTTTATAGAAACCATTGCATGAAACTTAACAAATACCTTTGTTTTGTTTAAAGCAAATCCTTGCTTTGGCGCCTGCTAATCTCCAGAGCCGATCAATGGTGAGGCCTTTGGAGCTCTTAAGCCCAACCCAGGGTTGCACCTCGGAGACTGATACTCTCAAGCGAGAGCTCAGCAGCATCAAGAGCTGTTATGAGACAGCCAAAGGTGACCTCAACAGGCTTCAGGCAGAGCTGTCCCACAAGACTGCAGAATGCAAAGCCCTGGACTGTGAGTGTGAAAGAATTAAGCAAGAGTCAGATCAGCAGATAAAACAACTGGAAGATGCTTTAAAAGATGTGCAGAAGAGAATGTTTGATTCAGAAGGGAAAGTGAAACAGATGCAGACCCACTTTCTTGCCTTGAAGGATCACCTGACAAATGAAGCTGCTGCGGGTAGCACTAAGGTGACTGAGGAACTGAAGGAGCAGCTGAAAGACATGAAGGCTAAGTATGAGGGAGCTTCAGCTGAAGTGGGCAAATTGAGGAATCAGTTGAAGCAGAATGAGCTATTAGTGGAAGAATTCAGACGGGACGAAGCAAGGCTGGTGGAGGAAAACAAAAAGTTGCAGAAAGGACTTGGCATGTTGAAGGTGGAACGTGAAAAAAGGGAGAGGACTTTTTCCGAGGCAGAAGAGCAGCTGAAGGAAACGACAGTGAAATTGGCTAACAAATTTGAGAAGATGAAGAGTTCTCTCTCCAGTGAAATTGATGAGAAGGACTGGAAGCTAGCAGAGTTGGAGAAAGAGCGTGAAAAGTTGTGCACAGAAGTTCAGCATCTTAGGACGGAGCTTGAGAAGCAGAAAGCTCAGTTTGCTCACTACGTGAAGCCAGAGGAACATAAGCATGTCAGAAGCAGATATGAGCAGAGGGCCCGTGAGCTTGAGAAGGGGCACTTGGAACTGAAACAGAAAAACCAAGCCTTGCAGAAGGCAGTAGAAAGGGCTCAGGTGGACCATAGCCTCCTAAAGCAGCAGATGGAGACCCTCAGGGGTGAGGTGAAGACCCAGTATGTTCCCGTGAAGATCAATGAAGACACAAGGAAAGTGGTAGGAGAGCTGAACAAGAAGGTGACCGAAACCACTGAAAAATATCACCGGTATAAAGGAGAAGTAGAGAAACTACTAGCAGAGAAGGTGTGTCTACAGGAGAAGATCAGTAAGTTTCAGACAGTTTACATTCCTCCTGAAAAGCATGAGAAGGAAATAGGAGTCTTAAAATCTACCTTGGCAGACTTACAAAAGCAGCTTAATGAACTTAACAAAAGATATGAAAAAGAGCAGGCCAAAGTTTCAGAATTGGTTACTAAAAATGCAGCTCTCCGAGAGGTCATGAAGGAGCAGTATGTCTCTTCAGAAACTCACGAAGAGGCAAAAACTGCCTTGAACATCATGCTGGAAAGAACAGGTGAAGAATTGTCAGACCTGAAGGAGAAGATGGAAAAGGTGAAGCAGGAATATTTGAAAGTCAATGAGGAGAATGGTGCACTGAAACAGAAGTTGAGGGGGCTGCAAAGTCAGATGCAGGCTGAATATCTCAGTACAAAAGACCATGATAGTAAAGTTGCTGCTCTGAATACAAATATTCAGGACCTTCAGAGAAGCAACTCTGCAATGCTGGCGAAGTACCAAGAGAAGCAAGAAGAAGTTGCCCAATTGCATGCAGAGATTGAAGCCCAGAAGAAGGAGATTGACTTGATCCAAGAATGCATCAAGTCCAAATATGCTCCCCTTGCCAGTTTGGATGAAAAGAAGCGGGACTTTGAAGCAACTGTGATGGAGCTGAAAAACCAACTCCTGGAACAGGGGGAACAGCTCAGAATAAAAGAGGAAGAAATCCAGAAACACATTGAGGAAATCAAAAAGTTAACAGCAGGGATTCTGACTGTCCAAAATGATCTGCAGCAAAACTATATCCTTGCAGAGAAGTATCATGAAATGGAGGGAATGTTGGCAAGCAAGGTGGACGACCTGAACAAGGAGTTAAGTGAGCTGCAGCAAAAGTTTGCCGAGGTCATGGGAGAGAAGGAGAGGCTTCAGGAGGAGAGTGCCAGGCAGCGCTCAGAGGTGCTCCTCCTGCAGAGCCGCTTGCAGGGCCAGTATGTTCCTCTGGAGCAGATGGAGGCCTTGGAGAGGAAGCTCAGCTGCACCATTGAGGGCCTGAAAGCAGAACTTGACAGCCAGGCAACCAGAAACCAGCAAGAGCTGCAGAGAGCTCAAGAGCTGCGGCAGGAACTGGCCCATCTACAGGCCACCTCGGTGCCTTTGGCAGAACACTCCCAAATCAAAGAAAGGCTAGAAAAGGAAATGGCAATTCTCCAGTGCAGATGGAGAGAGAAGGAGGAAGAAAACCAAACCAGAAAAGAAGAGGTCTCCCGGCTACACTCTGACCTTCAGAGCACGAAGCAAGCACTAAGCAAGCTGGAGAAGAGAGAGGTGGTGGAGGCATCTGAGCACAAGAGGATGAGAAGCAGGCTAGAGGGCCAGGTGAGCAGCATGGCTGAGAAGCTGGCTGAGCTGACGAAAAAGATGGAGAAGCTGCAGGACGATTCTCTGAAGGCAAATGCAGAGGAGCCATCCTTGAAGGATGAGAAGGAGCTGCTTCAGCCAAGAAATGTCAACATTGAGCAGGAAATCAAAGACCAGAAAGAGCGGTGTGACAAGTCTCTGAGTACCATTGTGGAGTTGCAGAAAAGGATCCAGGAGTCTGCCAAGCAGGTGGAGGCCAAAGATAACAAGGTGAGCCAGTTGAAACGGGGAAGCTGAGATGCCTAAGGAGGCATAGAGGAGGGTCAGGCTGACTTCTCCTTTCAGTAGCTTTGGAATGGAGTCTCATGTAGGAAGCCATTAGAGAATGGTTGCTTGTTGAATCTAGCACACATGCTTACATAAAGCTGCATTTATAAATCCCACACAAGTACTTTATGGAAACCCCCAAGGATATTAAATTGCCAGTAGTTGATCTCTTGAGGGCCTTTACAGGGATTTCCAGGTGAGCAAACGCTGCAGTATCAGGTTTTGTGCTCACATGGAAGTCACTGGTTGTGCCAGCATTACATACATTTACCTCTGCAGACATTTGGGTTCATGTGTGGGGAATTTGAAAACCTGCCACTGTTTTTTCACATATTTGTTTAATTACAGTATGCCCACCATCTCTATTTAAACTCCTGGTAGCTTCCATGTAGTCACTGTAGCATAGCTGCTGGCAAGCTCTGAGGGGACATTGCATTACCACAGCATTGCCATTGAATAAAAAATAATACCCAGAAGACAAGCGACATTGGTCAGTCATCATGTTAAAGCGCTCAGGAGTTTGGCTTTCTGACCTGAAGTCTCTCTCGATTTGGGTGGCCTGCACTCCTCCTTCCTCCTGCAGTTGGGATGGGTGGAGTAGCAGGTCGTCATTCCAAAGCTGTTGATGTAGCTAAAACAAAATAGAGAAGAGCTGCTCAGTGTGGAGATGTCTGCACTTGTTTCCTGCTTCCTTTTTATGTTAGGCAAGAATTCAGTGTGAAAATGGGGTCAGCTCTCCCTTGTGGGCAAAGCTGGATTTCTGTCCTCTTCTAGATGAAACTTGCCCAAATCCCAGGGATTGGGTTGTATTCTTTCTCCTTGTTTGTGGGCCAGGGGTGATGAGAGGCCATGGCTTTCTTGTTTTTTTCATGGAAATTTTATCCATCTCTCTCTTGAAGATAACGGAGCTTCTCAATGATGTGGAACGGCTCAAACAGGCTCTTAATGGCCTCTCGCAGCTTACCCACAACATCCCTGCAAAGAGGCAAAATCCACAGATGGAAGTGCTCCAGAGCCAGGTGAAGACTCTGCAGCAGCAGCTGGCTGTAAGTAGGGCTCTGGGACCCTTGCAGTGTCTTAGGAGCGCCACACTTAGATATGGTGGGAGAATAATATCTCAGTCCTTGCATAACTTGCAACTCTGCACATCTGCAGAAGAAACTTGAATGCTGTCTGTGAGTGCATGGCTCCTCCTTCCATTAACACTTGTTTCCTATAAAAGAGAATATATACTGCTGTGCTACCCCTCTCACTCACACATACACACAAAAGTGTGGCTTTAGAGAGTTTATTAATGTTCCCCAGCAATTCCCTTTACCCAGCCTCAGAACTGCCCCAAATAGCCACAAGCAGGTCAAGGTTAGTCCACAAAGCAATTGCCAACAGTCCATAAAACAGTGGAAAGTTGCTCCAACAAATAAGTCCACCAAACAAACTTAACTCCACCAGGCCAAACTGAAATACACCTACAGGAGTTAACTTGGCTAGAGACATTCAGAGTCTTCAAGGCACAAAGTCAAGCAGGAGGCCCAAGGAAAGCACAGCTGTAAATGAAACATGTTGTTTGCAGCCACGCTTCCCTCTGTCTGCCCTGATAAATAGTTTTGGGTGTAACCCATCAAGACAGGCAAGGGCCGTCTCCCGAGTAATCTGGCAGATCTCCATTGCTCTTGTCTTTTCTCTGCCTTGCGTGCTCTCAGATCCACCGTGGAAGGTGGCTCCTCACTGACCTGCAAGCTGTCCCCAGCCACAGCCTCCTGTAAAACTCTTTCAGGCGGCCCCCTTCAAAGTCATTAATTAACCCACTTCCTGACATGCCCAGAATGAGCTCATCCTCCCTTGAGCTGGCCTCCGAGGAAGAATTAGAGTCGTCCAAGGGAGACATCACAATAGCTTAGGGGGAAAGTGTGGGTCCTCTCTGATCTTGGTTGTTCCTTGCAGACGTTTCATGACCTGACTAGATCCCATCAGTGCACCGCTAGTTTGCAAGCAAACAGCCAAGCTGAGAGAGCCCCAAGGGTTCATTGACTGATTGGCTGATGGGCTGTCTTGTCTGTCTATCAAATTTATTTGCCACCGATCTTGTATACAACAACTTTGAGTGGCTTACAACATAAAACAATTAAAAATATTAAAATCAACAATCATAGAACACAGTGGATAAAATCATTAACATCAGATGGGAAAGAGCAGGGCTGGACAGATGGGGGTGGGGAGGTGGGATTAAGTTTTAATTCAACCACCTGCAGTAGGAAGCTCCTCCATTGGATCCCCAAGCCATCCGGCACAGCCAGGTCTTAAGGCTCTTAGGAAACGTCAGGAGGGAGGGAAGGGGTAAGATGTTCCAGAGGGCAGAAGCCACTCAGAAGGCTCTTCTCCTGGAGCCTGCCAGCTTTTAAAATCTTTTCCTTTTAAATATAGTTTTTTCTTTTCCTGGTGTAAGCCAATATTTTACTCTGCAAGAAAACAAGCAAGCTCAGAGAGCACCAAGGACTCCTCACTGTCAGCACTGGATTAAAATCTCAGAAGGAATTTCCAGGGGTGTCAGGAGCATCAGTCCCTGTGTAACATCTCACCTCTTCTCAACGAGAGTGAAGCCAATCCGCTTGGTCATTTCAGGTAGAAAATTAATGGAAGACTCCTTTGTTTTAGGATGCTGAGAGGCAGCACCAAGAAGTCATCTCAATATACCGGACACACCTTCTTAGTGCTGTTCAGGTGCGTGACCTTGCAGGGACTTTGGGGAGGGGGGGGTTTGCTTGGCCTGGGTGACTTCTTCCAGGACAACTGCTGTCGTGCTTGAGGGCGACTGCTGTCTCCTTTAAGGAGGCTTATTCAACCGTCCAACTTCAGAGCAGGAATGGACGGGTCTTCAACGTTTAGTCGTTTACTTTCTTAAAGGTCTCCCTTTAATTTTGCAGGGTCACATGGATGAAGATGTGCAGGCAGCCTTGCTCCAGATCATCCGCATGCGACAGGGGCTGATTTGCTAGGGGAAGGGAGGCCCAGCTGGCTCCTCCAGCTGCAGGCAACTTTGCCAACTTCTTAACGCCCCTTAATGCTTAGGAGATGGTAACACCCCCCCCCCAGCTGCTTGTAGCAGGAATATGGAAAAATATTTACACAAACCCATTTTTAAACAAAAACAAAAAGATCACCTGTGATTCTGAAAATAGAAGTTTTTTATTTATAGGTAGTCAAAATGATGACCAAAGCGAAGTTCTCCTGAATGTCGGATTGACAGCCCTAAAAGAAGGCTAATCCCGCCCCCTCCTTGCAGGTGTCAGGTCCTGACCCGGGGTGGGGGCTCAGAGCAGTGGGCCTGTGTCTTCTGGGGGGGAGGCTGGGCCAGACAGAAGGTGTCCCCCTGGAACTGGCCTCGAGGCTCCCCCTCGGCTCCACGGCGGCTTGGCTGGCCAAGCTGCCTCTTTGAAGACTAGCTAAAAGTAGTAGTGCCTTTTTATTGCTGTTTTCTTGAGAAAAAAATACATCAGATAATATTTTGCTTTTTACAAGATAGTTTTTCACAAGAGTGTTGATTACTGATTTATTTGTAGTTTTAAGGACAGCAGGACTGGGATAGATAAAAATGAAAAGCTGTTATGAAACCTTGAAATACAGCAGCCTAAGATTTGTGTTTGATCATTCATTACTTTTTTAAAAAAGAAGAAATCAACTGTTTACAGATAAGCTAATTAACAACTAAAATAGTTGGGAAAATTTAAAAAAAAAGTTTTTTTAAATACAGAAACCAAAGAATACCTGTGCCTCTTGTAGTGGGCTTGGCTGTATTGCTGGACACCCCCCCCTCTTCACAGCCACAAGTTGGAGGCAAGTCAAGGGCTGAAGACATGCTTGTCCTTTCCAATCTGTGGCTGGCTGAGGGAGGGGCCTCTGTCTTCCTAGAGCAGCAAGTGCATCTGTTCAGTTACCAGGGAACTTAACTGTGTCCTTAGGTATATTCGATGAACTGGTGGCTGTGGCTGTCAGCTGTGGCTCCGTTCCACTTGGAGTTCTGAAAGAGGTTCCCCAAAAGACCCCTTCCTCTGGGGAAACTGCTCCTGCTGTGAGGCCTGTGCCTTAGCTTGTGCCAGTGGGATTCAAACAATGGGCCCCAATTGTGCAAATTCTTTGGTTTTATGCTAAGGTGATTAATAGCATCTTAAAATACAGTATTTTGTAAATTATGTATGATAATCCACTATAAAGGGTATTATTTATGCAGGAAAAGCCTTTTGGTGAGAAGATTAACTTGGGATAGATGTTATGTGTTTTAGGAATAAATATAAAGGACTGGAAAGTTTGGTGTTGCTTTTTAAGTAACTCTGGAATAGTTCCAAATCAGATATATGGCGTTTTGGGTTTCTGGGAAAAAATCCACCTTTTTACATGGAAATACTAAAAGCAGATTGCTTCAAAAATGCCAGTTACTTATGTTAAGCATCTGAAGATGAACATGATCTTAAATAATTGCAAAGCCACACTGTATCTGTGCTAAGACAGAATGTTGTCCTGGTGGACTTCTGAAGATGGCTCCTTGATGGGCAAGTCACTCTTGCCACGAGCATCTTAATTGGAGATTGGCTGTGGTGCTGCTTCAACAAACTGACAGTTGATTCTGCCATCTAGGGTGCTGGTCAAACACAAAGGCCTGGATTTCCAGATTTGCAGATAACTGGGCATTCCTGCCCTTTGCCTACTTGCAAAGAGGACCTTCCAGGCACAGAGAACTAGAGTGTGTTGGACTGCAATGGACTGTGGGCTCTATTGCCATTTTTCTAGGAATTGCAGCTGATTGTAAACAGAGGAAAGGAAATGGGGAAAGTTAACCTGTGGAGAGATTGGGTGGGCTCAAAATGTGTAGGGAGAAGGTTGATTTCAAAACTGAGAATTTCAGTGAATGCCTCTTATTTTGCTTTTCTGGACGGCTTAGATTAACCAATTCACCAAGTGCTCTTGTTCTCAGCAACTTGAATAACAACAATAATTGTCTGATTTTGATGTACTAATACTTAAAAGTATTATCATTCTCTTTTCTCTGGGAGACATTTATGTATTTCTAGTCTCCCTTTTACACTACATATCAATAAACGTTTATTTTCTGTGTCACTTTTCCTGGGCTTTATTGAAATGACATGCTGCCGTTTCAGTGGGTGAGATGGGATACAGCAAAAAAATCCTGGAGCACGAGGGAACTAACAGAGGACTGGAAAAGAGCTGATGTGGTTCCCATCTTCAAAAAAGGGGAGAAAAAAACAGACACAGGAAACTACAGACCAATCAGTCTAACATCAATACTTGGGAAGATACCGGAAAAGATAATAAAAAACCAGATCTGCGAACATCTATAAATCAGTAAAGTAATAACTAGAAGTCAGCATGGATTTGTTAAAAACAGATCATGCCAAACCAATCTTATTTCATTCTTTGACATAGTGACTAAATTAGTAGACCAGCAAAATACTTTGGACATAATATACTTAGACTTCAGCAAGGCATTCGACAAGGTAGACTACAACCTACCTCTTGGTGAACTAGGAAAAAATGTGGGATAGATAGCATCACCATTAGATGAATTTATAACTGGCTGACAAACCATTCGAGTAGTCCTTAATGGGTCTACATCTACATGGAGGGAAGTAAGCAGTGGAGTATCATAAGATTCCATCTTAGGCCCAGTACTCTTCATAAACAACTTAGAAGAGGGAATAGAAGGAATTTATCAAATTTACAGGTGATACTAAGCTGGCAGGAATAGCCAACACCCTAAATGACAGGCTCAAGATCCAGGTGAATCTTGACAGACTTGAATACTGGGCCCATTGAACAAAATGAAATTCAGTGTAGAGAAAAGTAAAATCTTACACTTGGGCAAGAAAATATTGGGAGAAACCAGGCTTAATAGCAGTAACTGTGAGAGGGATCTTGGAGCCTTAGTGGATAACCAATTAAATATGAGCCAACTGCGGCGGCAACCAAAAAGGCCAATGCAATCCTAAATTGCATTAAGAGAGGGATACAATCAAGATCAAGTGAGGT
>AZIM01002302.1:0-16923 GCA_000516915.1 Ophiophagus hannah
TAAATAAATAAATAAATAAATATTGTTGAATAGATTGGCATTCCCTCTTCAGGACTAGGTATGGGGCTTGGGGGTGTCTTGGATGTCAAATTATCATTTAAGACCTCAGTAACCAAAAGCAGTTCTATACTTCTACCTAGTATAGGTCTGTAGTGTATGAAGTAAGGTCAAGTATCAAAGGGTTACTATATTTAAATTGTGAAAACAAATTTAATAGAATTATTATAATCATTTTTCTAATTAGTTATGCCTAAAAATGTTGCTTAACAGCATGACAAATTACTTTACCAGCATTAAGAAAAAAAGTCTGAATTACTGCAAAGTGATGTAAAAATTCAGTAGTAAGAAATCTATGGGAAAGCAGGAAAACGATGCAATAATCTTTTTTTATTTTGCAAGTTGATTTCTCTTTATAGTCATGCATGTGAAAAATGACTTAGCCAATTTATTATTGTCCAGATCATGTAATCAGCTTCCAATCAACAAGTTCATACCATTCACACCAGTATTGGTTTCTAAAGATTAATATCACTGTGATTTAAAAGTTGATTTAATAAGTCTTACATTGAGAAAGAATGAAAAACCTATTATAAGGTCACCTAAAATTGATAAAAAGAGGTTATCATATAACACATTTGTGCAGCACTTTGGATTTGAAGACAAAAGATACTTCTGAGAGCACATTGGTTCTTCTTTTCTCTGAGCAGCTATGGTACAGTCCTGGGGAAAAAACAAGTCACAATTTGACACTTAAGTTTATTCTCCAACTTGGCTTAGTTCCAGATTTACTAAACTAATCAATATTTTGTTTAATAATTTACCTTAAAAATAACATAGATGAATCATGTTTTTATCTAAAGATATTAAGAAAAAATATTTTGGAGTAATACAAAAACCCATTTTTCTGTAATATTGTCACTATTTTTTACTGTTTGTGTTCACTGTTTTCCTCCCCAGTATCATACTTTAACACGATTAATAATTTTAAAAGAAAATAAATTGACTTTTTCATTATTTAATTCAACCAATTAATGGCTAGTTCTAATGTTTTAGTTACCTAAAATCTAAAATCAAATTATGGCACTGACAATGAGGTGAATATTTTTCTTTTTTATATAAAAGCAAATCCAACAGGCATCAAGACAAGTTGGTATCACATTTTACTGACATAAACTAATTTCACTGCCACAATGCAGGAAAGAGTGTTTGAGCCCAGGTACTTGTATACTGTCTTGAACTGTATTTCCAAAATATTTTAGAGAAGATAAAATAGTCATGAAAATTAATTCCAGAATATGGCAGAGTTCTTTAAGAAAAAGACAGTGTTTTGGTTATTATCCTAGATCAAATAGTTAATCCTGAAAGAGAATCTGGGTGATCAAGCTAAAAGACTTTAACCCAAATACACTTTTCCAGAGCAAGTAAGCTTAGTCATAAAACATTTAGACGGCTAAGGAATGTTGATAAGCTGAGGAAAAAAATAAGAAGGGTACCTCCCTAGAAATAAAGTATGTTCATAAAATACTGCCTCTTTGTTCTTTCAAAACCTCATTCTCTGTAGTGTTACTTCATTACCTCACAATTATATCTTAATTGCTTCTTTGACCTCACTAGACAATCTATTGTATCCAAATACTTGTCTACATCCAATCAAATATCTTGCTGCTATATAAAATTGCATGCATATTCTAATTTGTTTACTTCTATAAAGGGATTGTAGATCCTCCTCTCAAGGCTTTGTTATGAATAAAACCAATTTGTTTCTCAATGTGATGTATCCTTTCAGTTTCCAGATACATTGCTATATATTGTGCTTTAAAATTAAAGGTAAATTTTAATATAACATTTCACAATGTCTTCGTAGATTTATAAATGATGTGTTCTAGTCACTTGCTCTGTGTATATATTAGAAAGTACTGTAAAAGCTACAAAAAACGGGCTAGGTTACCAAATTTGGGGGAATCTTATACTTCAGCAATTAGCTTTATCCTGTTTTGAGTAACAGCATTTATCCTGTTTTGAATAATATTAAGCAGAAAATAATCTGTGACTGTGTAGAAATAATGAATGATGTTGGCCAGGCAAAGGTCTGTGTAAATGGAAAATTATTGTAACTACCAGAATGAAGAGTTGGTCAAGTGATCTATGGTACCCAACAGCAATCAGCAGCTCTATTCTTTAGCCTGAATTGTAACAGCAGTGGATCTGCTACTGCAAACAAGTGAACACTGTAAGAAGCACATTTGAAAAAGGATTTTTATTACAATAGAAAACTTCATTTGGAAACTTGATCATGTTGTTTACCATAAACTGTTATGGTTGAAAAATTGTGAAATGCTATTCTCTTAGCACTGAAGTAATATTGCTTCATTCTCAAGGACATTACAAAGAATATAAAATTATTGCTACTTTGTATTTTGCATCCTGAAAACTGTTAGGTTTATACAAAACAGCACAAAATCTGCTATCACTGAGGCTAGGTTTACAACATTTAATTAAACCCAGAATAAACACATTACATTTTAAACAAGTATGTTGCCTAATCTCAACTATGGTCATTTACAAACTTTGTTTTACAGTTTAGTACCTCTGAACTCTGTCTTATATCAATCATTTTACCAATCATGGTTGAATAAACCCATAGATATGTGATATCTATTTTTGAGTTTACCTAGCCTCACTGCCAAATACACACTTTGTAATATTACATTGCCTGCTGCATACATTTAGATTTGCCTTAGGAGAAAGAAATTGCTGGATGAACCTTACTGTTTTGGAGGGCAAAGTAGTCTGTCTTAGGTAGCAGACAGGAACCTTTCCCTCCAGCCAAAATCAACTATCAATGCACCTTTTAAACAAAAAGCATAGTACTGGGTTGTACCTAATCTATTAAACACAATAAAAAATAATTCTAAACGTCCCCAACCCACTGATCTCCCCCCATTTATGCCCTTTTGGCCCCCTGCATTCTTCAGTCTATATCACCCTAACTGACCTTTGACATTTTCTTGCTCCTTCTATTGACCAAGAATGCCTGGCTTGACCCTTTGTGAAGCGGCTGCTGACCATACAAGGCTTTCTTTGCAAGGCTGTACATGGAATTTTCTTCATGAAGCAAATGAAGGGCCAGGGCAGACCAGGGCAAGCACACCTCACCAACAGTGGGAGCAAGAAGAGAGTGAAGGTCAAATAGCGTGCAGCATAGGGTTGCAGAGGCCATGGAGTGCACTGTGGAGAGAGTAACTGTGGTTGGGACTGGACTGGGGTGCCTGGGGCTTCCTGGCCATTACTGAGATAGTTGAGTCTTCCTGGGCTGCACAAAAGCAACCTGAGTCACAAGCTGCCAGCAACTATTGACTGCATTCAGCTCTTAGGTGTGCTCTCCCTGTCCTTCTTAACCTACCCTTTTCGGATCTCTCAGCAGTCTAGCTGATTCTAAACTCTAAACCAATCAGTGGGCTCCTCAGACCTTTCTAGTGCTATGTGTCTGGAAAAGCAGTAGGATTGCTCATTACATCAAGTATTTAAAGTGTATACTTTTAATGTTTACTAAATAGTTGGAAGACGATTGTGTAAAATAAAGTTCAATAAATAAATCTCTCAAGACCATTTATGTTTCCTGGGAAACTTTCCTGAGTCAGGCAGTCAACACATACATGAGCTTCTACTTCGTAACACACCAAACTGAAACTACCTAATAGCCTTTGGATTATGGCCTATCAGGTACTTGAAAATTTCTCTATTTTTTCCAGTCCTATGCAAGTAGCAAGAGCATATGATTGATGCATAATGGCATCCTACATACCTCATAGATTATGCTCAGTTAAGCAAATAATTTGTGTGGGCCTGAATTACAGCTTTTATTGGAATATGTATCAGTAATTGGGTGTCTAAAAGTCTATTCAAGATACTTTGGGGAATTACTGCAGTCCTGGAAGACAGCTAAAGATAAGATGCAAAGGCATACCCACAATATATATTGAACCAATTTGCAGGTAGTCATGAAATTCTCAGAAAGGTTTCTCTTGCTTCAGTTAACGATGAATGTAGCTTATCAACAACAAAAAAATAGTTACTCAGAAGCTATTATTTTTCTCTAAACAGCTCAACCAGCTTAATTCATCATGCCTGATCAACACAATTCTATAAATAAATTATAGTAATTACAGGTGAAAGTAGATGAAACTTGCCTGAAAGCTATTTCTGTGTACTGTTTGTATCTGGAGTTATATTTTTGGAACTCTGAACCTGGATCACAAATACCCCCAACTAGGTCCATCAGAGCTTTGAATAATCACCAAGCAACTGATTGTAGGTTGAAGACTATCTGTACAGGAAGCTGCAGAGTTTGGCCATTTTCTTCCTTGTTATTCAGCATCCACATAAAGCAGCTAAAATAAGTCATTCACTGGGGATTATGCAACGTAACAGCAATTTGCAGAAGATGCCCATACCAGATTGAGTAGGAAATGTAGAAGAAATCCTGACTTGATGCGTAGAGACTGTTAGAATGTAGACATGGAAAAACTTAATCCCAGCAAATGGAGTGGCAATGGATTTGAAAGCTAACTGATTCCAACTTGCATTTCCTGCTTCCCGCAAGAGGTTTTGTGCAAACTACATGTTGTGTACCAATTGTAGTAATTTCCAAAATAGGATATTCTGCCCTTATCACCTTGCATGTGGATTACTGCAATGCATTTTACATGGCTATGAAGGCTACCTGGAAGCTTTTGCTGGTACAGTATGCAATGACTTGAATCATTATGGTGTGCCTTGATTTGCCTATGTAACTATCACTACAGAAGGAACTGTACTATCTGCCAATTAGCTGCAATTCAAGGTATTGTTTTGCACTTTTAAAATCTAACATGACTCACTGACTCTAGGATTGCTTCTCTGGGATGATTCTGCCAGTTGAGTGACAGACGTGACTTACTGAGACATGTGAGATGGAACTTCTGATAACTTCCCTCCCTTGGACTATCTGGAGCACTCCCTTTTTATGATGTTTCTGAACAGCTATAAAAATATGGCTGTTTAAGAGGACTTTGGGGAATACATGAAGACTTTCCTACCCTTAAAGTGTGATGCACTATATTGGAGATGTTATGTAACTGTTTTTAACTGTGATTTGCTGACTCTTTACATTGTGTAGAATAGATTTGTTGTTACCAATCAGAGCCATTATCATTGAGGGTCAGATAAGCCACAGCAAGCAAAGGAACGTATGTATGTTACACAATGGCATAAACATCCAATAATCACTAAGGTATTGGACCAAATATTACAATAAANTATGTTAGATAAAGTATGCAGAATTATATGCAGTGGCAAGATAACATTGTGTAATAACAATTACATGTTACTTTTTAATGATTAAATATATAAAACACCCTCTATTTTTCTTATCAATAACTGCAATATTAGCAATGAAATGTAACACTACAATGACAACTCCTTAATTTTTATACACACACAAGGTGCACGTGCACATACAAATGCATGCAAATGTCATCAATTGAATAATAAATACATGACATATTTGTTCTACCCAATAGCTTTCGTTTAAAAACTAATAATCAGATGCCAACTTTTTTCACACACATATGCACAAGGACAATGCAAGCGTTTTCCTGTACAAAGGAAATAATACTGGAGCAGTCCAATCACACCTTTAAACATTTTTTGCCACATTAGTATTTGCCAAGTGTCAATGAAATCATTTTATTTATTATACAGAACTTTAATACCTAAGCATGCATGAAATCAAGAATGAATTACATAAAATGTGCATCTATTGTACATTTATACAATATTTATGCAAATATTATACAAAATGTACATTTATAAAATGTACATATATTTAAACATTTAACACATTTTAAACCACATTATATATGTTTTACTGCTGTACTTAGCTATCCAAGACACTGGAAAAACTAATTATGGAAGAGCAGAGGCACTCAAGCAATTTCACCCTGCCATATGCACTAGAATAAGGTTCTAGTTATGCCGAGATATTACTGTATACATTATCTGGATTCAAGGTTTGGGCTAAGATTTTATTAATGATTTGTGGAACAGGTCACAATTACAGATACTGGCATTATGCTAAATCCAAACCAGACAAACTGCATTGTGTCACAATACAATAAGAACATTTATTTATAAAATTTCCATAGTGCTTCAATATAGTAGACTCTAATTTAGTTAAGATGTGATGGTTATTCCTCAAAAGAAGTAGAAATCATTTTACATAATATGCCACAAACACAAAAGCTAAGAATAATGTAGTTAAATCTATATTTAAGAGATCCATTTCTGTAATAGTTTTGAGTCACTGGTCTTCTTGAACATTAGCAGAAATGGACTAGGCAGGATTTTTTTTTACTGTTGATAATTTAATTTTTCTCTGAATTAAAAAAAAATGTTGGACAATACAATACATACCATTCACACTTTGCTACCAATATATGCTACATGATTTACTGCAAACAGTAAATAAAAACATGTTTCAATTATATTGCATAATGAAACATAATATGATATAATGAATCACCACAATTTCTCTCTGCTAGCTACTATGATTTGTAATGGAATTTTTAATCGATTAAAGGCTAAAAGCCAGGGGCTTCTCAGAAGAGACAAATGCATAGAGGTTTGGAGATAAGAAAAACATGGCAATTAATTACCAATTAATACAAAAAAGCTAATTAAATTTGTAATACTTATTTTATATTGATATTTTTTAAATGGATTTCTTCTAAATCTCGAGTCACAACTTCTTCATTATATCCAATTTGGGAGAAATTTCAACATGACTGAGTGATAAGATTAGCAAGAAGAACCAATGGCCTAGGTATAGACTGGGTTAATGTAATATGCTTATTCATGGTTAATTATCTCTACTGAATGTTTTGGGTTCACCCACAGGGAACCATAGATAAAACATTAAGGCCAGTACATTAAGCACATTTTACTGTCATAATATCATCTCTTTTAATTCAGAGCTGATCCTGTTAGAGAACTAGAGCGTAAGATCTCAGCCCTAATATTTGATATTGCTATAAATTGCAACAAATGCTAATTCTGGAAAATTCCAGTATCCAGACAATATGATTCAATCAAAAGTAGAATTGCAATCTCATCAGTGTTAAAAGCAATTTAATCTGAAAACTACTTACATATGTCATTAAGTGTTACTTTCTCTTGCTTGCCTTCCTTCACTACAAAATCTATCTCCCAAAGTAGGATCAGTGAAGATGTGCAGGAGCTGTACAAGTGCGTTCTGGATGCCAAGTTCTTTTACTGCCGGGGTGAGCAATTTTCCAAAGGGCCACATGAGAAAGTGGGACTGTTGTGGAGGGCTGTCACTGCCCCGGCCCTGCCACTGTCCCCCATCACCACCACTGCAGGCTGGATAGGGACAACCGAATGTCCAGATCTGTTTTATTGATAAAAGCATCTACGAGCAGAAGATAATGTTGTCAGTGACAAAAAGAAGACAATTTTAGTTGACAGCCTTTGCCCATCTCTGTTGAAAGGCTTGGAGTATTCCTCCAGTTAGGGAATCTGCAAGAATTACTCACAAAAACTGTCTCCATCCTTTTCTCAGTTCTAGATCAAATACATTCATGAGAGTTTCTGCTCATAAAAGGGGCTTCAAGATTTATGGCAATTCAATGTGTACAGGAGTAATGCTCCAAAGCACTGGGCATGCCATGTGAGTATGTATTTCAAACATTGGAATAGCCTCCCATCTTATATCCAACACTGAGCAGTTCCCAATCCTCTAATTGCATAACTATTTTTTTCTTGCAAGATTATATTTCCTACTATAATGAAATTGGTTGGGAAGAAGGGTTTTCTTTCAAATGTACTCATGTCATCAATGCTACCACCCCATTTAAAGAAACAGTCTTACAAAACTGCTACTGCATTACACAAATAATAAATGCAGGAAAGTTCTACAATTTTACAAAACCAGTATTCAAACATCACAAGCTCCTTCAAGTACCGGTATACACTTTTTAAGTTCCTTCAAGTGACACGGAATCCAAATTGAACTGACATCCCTTCCACAGAATTAACAACATATGGTCCATTAAACATTAACTGGTATACTACTATTTCAGAGCCATGTTCACTGCCCTCTTCCCTTTTGAAAAAGAATAGAATACCATATTTCTGATATTACAAAAAGCAAGAAAAAAAGAATAAAAAGTGAAAAAGACAAGTCTTCCAAAGTGATTGAAAACTGCATAACTAATTACGTACCAACTTCTAACACAATACTTGCTATTCTAGGGTTTGTTATCAAGTTTATAGCTCAAGGCAAGCAGACAACATAACCCTACATTCAATTTAATTACAGCTCATGGCTTTTTTAGCAGTTGGCACATTTCAAAGAGTTTAGCCACTCATTTATTTCTAGACCATACATAAAATAAGGCATCTTACTGTCATAGAAATTCACCAATTAAAACTGAACATTTTCTGATCTCTTGGCCTCTGCGAAAAGAACTGAGCAAAAGAGAATCTTTTTCTACAGCAAAAGCAGAGAATCTTCATTTAATAGGCAAATGCTTTCAGGCACCTAGCGTGCTCGTTTGTGAAGTTTTGATGTTTGTATACTGGGGGAGTAAATTATTTAACTATTTGAAAAAGTGGAATTTATGAAATGTCACTGCAGCACACCTGATAAGTTCCACAGATTGTCTCAGTTTAAAACAATACAAAATTAAAAGTTTTATCCATTTTAAAGAGAAATGTTGATGAACTATTATGACTGAAGTTGCAAATAAATTATTTTAAGAGAAATACAAGTGAAAAGACTCAAATAATAACACACTAGAACGGTTCACATGCCACTATGCTGCTGAACTTCATCATCACAAATACTCTTAAAAGGGAATATAAAAGAATATCACCTCTGCCCCCTTAGATAATATTTTAAAAAACTCCACATATAGCTAGATTAATTTACTATAATATATTCAATGTGTGGTTGCCTTTCTTAATCACCTGTAAGTTTCAATTAGTCAAAATACATTATAGTACCAAAACTTCAGAGTTATTCATAGATCAAAATACATTAACTCTTTTAACATTTACTAGCTCACTATTTCTTTCTAAAATTCATTGAGGTGTTAGCTCTAGTCTTCATTCACAAAAAGATTTAGAACAAGTATATCTTTAAGGTAAGAAAATGTTTTCTCATACAATTCAGTCTGTCAGGGTTGGTGATCTTGAGATTCTTCCAACTGCATCTATTGGGACTCTAGAAGTATACATTCTCTGTCAGTGTTTGCTTCTGGATGGAGCCCCCCCCCGCCCCCGGACATATGAATGGCCCTGCCATGGTGGTATTTTGAAGGGGCCTCAAAATCTGAAGAAGGACTCCAAATATTAGGCCTTTGTGGAGATGACTGAAGCCTGCTTTTAATTAAGGTTGTTTTCTTTTGTTTCTACCCTGCCATGTCCACCCTTTTTTGCTTCTTTTTGCTTTGTCATGTTTTTCATGTTTTAAATTATTTGTAAACTACCACTGTCACTGGAAGTTGAGCAGTTTATAAATTTAATAAATCACCATGTCAATTGCAAAAAGCAGTTCTACTTGGAAAAGCTTTTTGCAGCAATATCTTTAATATCATCAAACAACAAAATCTGCCTATCCCAGGTGTTTGGGAAGGACTTGATAAGTTGATGGAGGTTCTATACTAGTCTAAACATCTGGCTGACTGTGTAACAAGCCATAGTAATGACTATGACAAAAGAAAGTACATCCTGCAATGATACGTTTAACACCACCAAACATCCACATCTGCCTATCCCAGGTCCTTGGGAAGGACCAGGAAGGTAGATAAAAATGCCAAATCTAGTCTAATCATCTGGCTTTCTGTGTGATGAACCATAATAATCAGTACATAAGTAAGAAGACTAGGACATTTTATAAAATGGTACCACGACTCTGGAATAGACCTACAAATGAAGTTTTTCAAGCTCACATTTAGCATTTCTTTTCATAGAAATTTAAGAGTTTTTGCCTTTCTAAATAGTTACAAAACTATTATAGTGTTATATATGTTACTTAAAATTATTAATTTTTTCTTTTAATACTGATCTTGTCTTCAACACCCTTCAGGTACATAAAGCTGGACAAATATTGTAAAATGGTTAATGTAAAATATTCATGACCTTGGGCAAACTTTCTTTCCTTATATGCAGATCCCAACATGATAAAGCATTATTGGAATATTCTAGCAAAACAACAACTTGTCTGCTACTTCTGCACCAGCAAGAAAAACATTTATGACAAATAAGATGAAACAGCATGGTCTCTCATTTCATTTGCATCCAAATACTGAAGTAATCATTTATAACAATCATAAGAGCACATGGAAGATGTAACATCACTCTAATGGATTTCTATACCTAGCAATGCTTTTAACTCAAGATCTTCTCCAGTTTATGATTTCTAATAATTAAAATGTTAGAAAGTTTTTGTGCTTATCTAAAATTAAAGTAAACATTTTAATATACCTTTTCAAAATTCAGCTGCAGTCACATGTTTCTATCTCACCCTTCATGCATGAAAGAATAAGGAAAAATGCTCTATAAAGGTCAGAACACCTGACTTCTGAACTTTCAGTACTTTCTTATTGAGAAGTTTGTAATTATGTTCTCCAATAAAAGTTCTGTTTTAAAAACTACGGTATAACCATCCTTTATTTTATGCTAGTCTCCAAAATGTTTGAACAAAGCAGATTTCATAAAGCAAGGAAGTAACCAGGAGGAAAAAATAGATTGTAGGGTATGAGATCAATTTTGTAACCCAAATGCATTAAAATAAGCTAACAAACATGCTTTAAAAAGGCTTATTCTTAAGTATTATGTTACTCAAATATATTTTCATACCTAGCTATATATAGTGAAAAACATTCTCTCCATCTTTCTACAGCTTGATTTTTAATGTGAATGATTATAATGACAGATAAAGAGATAGAATGGGTCATGGCACTACAAAGATTAGCATTATTTGTTATCGCACATGGTAGATTCACCTGTATTAATATCTTGTCTGAATGCTTGATACCACTTATTACATTCAACTTTGCTTTCAGGCAAGATGAGCAGCAAACAAATTTAATAACATATAATAACTTTGTTTCTGGTTTTAGAAAAAAACCTTTCCCTTTGGGGCATGGGGGTTGGACAAAATGTTCATGGCCACTTTGACTTCATAGCAATAGTACAGTAGTGGCTATTACAGGTATAAAAATAAGTCAGAAACAGGACATCATTAGAACAACTCAAACCAAATGGTAGATATGTGAGACTAAGGGCACAAAGGGATGTGGAGCCTGGTATTGGAAATTATTCAAGTGTTTTTGGCAGGAAGACATCTTGGCAAATTTCCAGACCTTTGATGCAAATTAACTATGCTGGTGTAAATTGCATAACAGTTTTTTTTTTTTTTGAAATAAAGTGAATTCTTGGGCAAAAATGATCAACTACATAATAGCAAATTTGCATAAAGCTAGAAAATCTTGTACATTTTGGGCATGCTTCTCTGTGCAGGTATAATTGTGTAGTGACTCCTAAACCTAATTGCAAATGGTGACTATTTCATAAATCTACATTACATATGTGGAAAACATTGTAATGAATGAAACCACTGCATTTTCCCAGAAACTATAGAATTATCTTTACTTAGTGGTAATGCCAAAGAATCCAGTAAACATACCCATATGCTTTTTCTTCTTTGCTCTGAAATGCCCAATACAGTTAAATCAGAGAAACTAATGATGGTTTGATTTCCATTCACAAATCGGAGCCATCATTTCTATGTAAGAACTATTGGCATAATGATTAATGCATAAACATAGTATCAAGTTATCAAATTCAGTATAATGTATTTGATTGAATATATCATAGCATAGGTACATTAGGATTAACACCAATATAGTAATAAATTAGACAATTATTAAATTATTCAAGTACTTCTGAGTGAAGTTTACCTTTACTAGTTTCAGATCAATTTGATCTTTTAATTCTGTTTTTGATTAAACCTAGGTAGCATGATTTACCTATAAGTAGCAGTAAGTATATCTTTATAGTATTGTCAGTCAATAAAGCTTTCATTCTATGACCTTCAATTATCTCAAAGCTATCATGAAAGCTGCAACATGTGTCAATCAGGGAATTCAGTGGCATGATACTTGATGAAGTCAATTCAGTTATGACCTAAAAATGAAGTAGTTTACAATGAAAGATAACAATTATGGGCTAGGTCATTACTTTCAGTTAATGACCTGTTGCTGGCCTTTGGCTATACTTCAAGGCTATTAACTCAACAGTCATTTATTTCTTTTAATGCTCAATGAAAAGATCATTGTCTTGTTGATATTTAAAGGGAGAATATGTATCTATTATTACTGTTTCTATTTTGACATTATTATTTTTATTTTTTTGTACTCAAATTAGTAAGGCTATCTATAAATGTGACAGATTTTGTACTTATTTAGGCAAAATTAATTGTGGGTATTTAGCATTTTAAATTAGACCTCATTGCCATGCCCTAAACTAAGCATTTTTTAATCTTTCCAAAGAGTTTTCTACAGGAATGGGCAAATAAGCAAATCACCTTCATCCCCAAAGATTGTAGTATTATTAAGCAATCTCTATAAATCTCATTAAATGTTGAATTGTTGCAGATTGGGGCAGGGGGCAGGTACTAACACAGTACAACATATGCTTTTATTCTATTTGAAATTACTGATTTAAATTGTCAGCATCAACACTGACTAAACTTCACTTTAAATGTCACTCACTTTAGACAAGTTAGCTATAGTTATGGAATGTAATTATAAATTATTAGTTTAAAATCTATATAAATTATCTGGCAAAAATTATTCTCTGTTTAAAAAACCTCTTGCTAATATCAGTGGTTTACACTAAGGAGCTACACTTTTATTTCAATATACTTGTTTGAAACAGATTTCCTTTGCATTATTAGCAGATATGCAACATAAGAACAAAAATCTGAGAAAAAATATTTTCAATTGTCCACAACTTCATTAATTGAAATACTTTTATGCAGAAAAACAGAGTATTTCATATACCAAATTTACCTACACATCAGTGGATTCCTAATAACTTATGCTGCAAACCAGGAAACCAAAGTACAATACTCTACTTAAGTGGCCCCAAACTGAACAGAGAGGTCACATGTATTTCACAGACAGATGCTGATGCAGCCATTCACAAAAAGGCTTTCTTCAGTCAGCCTTCAGGCTAGCTGATTAGCTGGCAAACTCCTCTGAAAGGGTCAGTTTGTACAAAACTGGTATTTCTACTCTGCAAATTGTTCTGACATGTTATATACCTGTATCCACAGAGCACAGCTCTTTTAAAGCTCAGTTGAATTTGATTAACAATGAAGCCCCGATCATTGATAATTGGAAGAATCAACTGCAATGATTCTGATTTTTCAAAGTTACTTTATGGGTCTACAAAGAACTGTGCAATTTGATGCTACAAGAACCAATTTGATTAAAATCAAATTACTTAACATAATTCTTCAAAGTAACTTGTATACTCCATTTTTAAAAATTAAGAATGATTCTTGACAAATCAACTAAGGGGTTTCAAAATTTGAAATTATATTACCAGCTACTGCAAGTGGAGAACTAACCAATTTGCTCAATTTCAGATACATAGCTTGTTGACATTTTGACAAGACTCTGTACAGATCCTGTAAGATCTTCAAATTTTCTGAAGTATTTCCCATTTCTGAAATTTATAAAAAAAAGTCAATTTTCTAATAGCTACCAGTTTCATAACTTTCTCATAATGTACACAAAGTTGTATGATTCTCTCTGGCAAAGATGCCAGACTTCCCAAGTCTTTTCTTCATCATCAGATGGGACATATATAATAATAATAAAAAAAACTCTGTCCAGTTTCATGATACCTAATGCTAAAAGCAGTGAATCAATACTGCCATCAAAAGAGATGAAGGAAACTAGTAAAGTTCCCAAAGTTGCTTTAGCAGATACTCCAAAAAGCCTGCTTGAAATCAAAGGCAAACTCAAGAGCCAGCTACTTTGGGGGAGATTTTTTTCGTTAAACCAATTGGCGAACCTAAGAAAAGGAGAAAAAAGGTGTGTATATGGGTGGGGAGGGGGGGGAGAAGAGGCATTTTCTTTTTGGTTACCTGTGTGGGGGAAATCATTGCAGGTGAAATGACTGTGGGAGAGTTGGTGCTTCTCGGCCCGCTGGCTTCAGGTATGAGGAGAGGCAAGGGGTCATGTTTCACCGAGACCACCACCACAGCGGCTGTGTCGAGGGGCTCGGCAGGCCTGAGACAAAGTCTTTTGGGGGACGAGGAAGGGCCGCAGGCATCTCCCACCACCGCGGCCCCGCCCCCGGCAGCGTACATGGCCTCATGGGAGCGCTTAGTCGGCACCAGAACAGCCGCCGCTTCGGCCTTCACGCTGGGGTGGTTGTCGCCATCCTTGGGCAGAATGTAAGTGTTGTTGGCGGGAACGGGCGGGAGGCGGGCTTTGCCATTGAGGCCGTAGAGACCTCCTCCGCCGGCGGCCCCTGAGGTCAGCTTGGTGCCGATGCCTGCGATACTGTTGAGGGTGGCGATGGAGACTGCGCCGATGCAATGGTTAGTATAAGTCTTGGAAAGCTTGGCCGCCTTGGAGAGCATCTGCATGCGGGTGCCCAGCAAATTCTTGCCGATGGCCTTGTTCTCGTACCAGGTGACGTCGCCCTCGCTGCAGTGGTCCCGCGGGCGCTGAAAAAAGGCCTTGCAGAGCGGGTTACGCTTCGCCAAGTATTTCACAAAACTGGCGTAAGGACAGAACTCCGTGCCGGTTTCGTACATGCGCGGCAAATTCTCCTCGTCGCTGTTCTCGGCGCGCTTTTTGCTCCAAGACGACGAGCGCGACTTATGATACGGCCCCAGGGCCTTAAAGTAGACAAACTTGCGCCCGTCCTCGTCCATGGCCAATCCGAAGGAGTCCTCCTCGAGCTCGCGCTGGTTCTCGCGGCCCCGCGTGCAGAAGTACATGCACGTCTCGAACCAGACCTTGTTCAGGAGCCCGAAGGGGCTCTGCGTGCTGAACACGTTGCAGGTGTAGAGCTTCCGAAGGTCAGCGCGCGTAATGGCTTGCTTTTGCACCACCGGCCCGGCGCCCTGCTCCTCCAGCTTCCGGATGACGGCGGCCAGTGTCAGATTAGCGGCACGCAGCTCCGGGTCCTTGGTGAGGTCGAGGGTGCGACAATAAGGAGGTTCGTTGAGGTAGCGGTTGAGGGAGCTGCGGATGCTGATGAGCGACGACTTGGAGTAGAGCTGCCCGCTCTTGGAGCGCGCTTCGGCGTAGAAGGAGCGTAACACGCGGCACAGCGCCCCCTTGTCCATGGTCTCGAAGTCAGGGCTTTGGGCTTTCTCGCTCAGGTACTCACGGAAGATGCGCACCGCGTACCGGGTGGCCAAGCGCGTGTTCTCGCTCAGCCGAGCCCGCTCGGGGCGCTGCAGGAGCAACTCCGCCTCCGGGTCTGAGTCCTCGGCAGCAAGTGGTGCCACCGCTTTGCTAACGATCGAAGTGGCCATACCGCGGGCGCTCACCGGCACCGAGGGGGCGCCACCTGCAGAGGCCCCGATGGCCCCTGTGCCCCCTCTCCTGACCCCTCCGAGGCGGCCCCTGACGCTGCAAACAGCAGCCGCAGCTTTATCCAGCAGTGCCCTGGAGCCTTGGTCCATACGAATCATATGGCCCGGCTCCTCCTCAGGGTCCCATGCAAGTCCCATCATCACATCCTCTTCTTCCTCGTCGTCGTCCAGCAGCAGGATTCCCCCATCGGCGCCCTCCTCGTCCCCCGTTATCTGCACCTCCTGTATCTCATCCTCGTCCTCCNATAGTGGAGAAGCCGGTGGGGGCCACCCCGGCTGGGCTGCCGGTCCCCCGCATTGTGCTCACCACCTGCACCGCCACCACCGCTACCGCCCCCGGTGCTCCAATCTCCGCCGGCGCCGCCGCTGCCAGGCATTCTCGCCATATTGCCGTCTCCCTGCCAGTCCTCGGGCAGGGCGCATGCGCTATATTGGACCGCAGCGCTGGAGAGCTTTTGTGTTTAATGACCTTCAGCTACCGGGAGGCAAAGCTGGGCTCTTAAAGGGGCCGCGCGCTCCCAGTGGCGGTGGCTGCTGTGTGATGAATGGGGTGGGGAAACAGAAGAGAGAACTGGGAAGCGTGGAGTGGTGGTGGGGATAGACCTCCCCAAAATAGGTACAGCTGCTTCATCATATGGAAAGCTAACGTAGTGCATAGGGTTACTTTATATTGGCCCGTGCAAGCACCCGCTTAAAAGAGACTGACATTCACTTACCCCGGCCTCGGTACGGTGCCAGCTGCCGTCCGTTAAGTGATGCCCGAAGAGCAGCACGGCAACCCCGGCACGCTCATTGCTTAGGGACGCAGGGAAGAAGGGCTCCCCACTCCACTCCCACCGGCGACTGAAGGAAAGGGATGGGTTGGGAACAGAGCAGCTGTAGTAACGGCGGCGGCAGCAGGTGAGACCCACCAGGAGAGCGGGAGAAGAAAGGGGGCAGGCAGCTACACTGAACAAGGCAGCTCCTCCCTTTTGGATTCTGGCAGCCGGGCGCGGAAACACGGCATATTTCGCAGCCCCCAAATCAGCGGTTGGGGGCAGCGGTTCGGAGTTGTAGCTAGCAAAGGAGAAACTTCTCGGATCACCATCACTTCGACACGACTCTCCTACCGCCCCCTCCCTCCGACCATCCCACCAACCCTCCGCCCTCCCCCCCCTCAAAAAAAGAGGATTACTCGACTGCATACCAGGCGCGCCGATCTCGCTCCTCCTCGCGTTCACGGCGAAGGCATCGAG
>AZIM01002302.1:21760-36991 GCA_000516915.1 Ophiophagus hannah
GACATTGGCCGGAAGACAGTATCCCCAGGACGGCCTGTCTGTGGGAGCATACTGGGCGATCAGATCTTGAAGCTCTATATAGATAGAGTAGAATGAAGTTTATTTATTCATACAGTGATCTTCGTTTTTTATGGGTTATTAAGCCTGTATCAATATAGGCATAATACACATACAATTTATATGTAAAATAAAGAACCAAAAGAAGGTTGGCTGAGAAATATGTGATGCATGTAACTTTGTGGCATATAGTTTGCTTTCATGAATATTGGCTAAAACCAATGGAAAGTTCCTGTCAGCAGGAAATCTGTGTCTGAATTACATTTTTACTCCATGGAGTCAAACTGATGTTCAAATACAAGTAAACAGATATTTAGCTTAAGCTTCAAGAAATGACCTTAATAAACCTGCAAGTTCCCAGGACATGCTAAAATCTTGTATTAAAACAACTGAATACAGGGAGAATAGCAGCATTGTGTCAGCATGTTCTTGTCTTTGCTCTCCAGCAAAGGCAAAATGATAGAGATAGGTTTATTTTCCTACCACTTTCCATGAGACAGATTATATTAAGCTTTAAAAAAAACATTTAAAACCTGATGTTTTAAATAGGCCATGTGCTGGAGTGTGCTGTAATCCTGCCATGTCATGACTGAAACTGGTTATTTAAAAAAAATACTTCCCCAAAGCATCACTTCATTTGCATATCATCATCAGTATCATCTTCACCCAGCATCATCCCAGAAGGAGCTCTTGGTTGGGTCTCCCTTACTGCTAAGGTCATAAAGGAACAGGGACTGTAAGTACAATTGACAGAATGAGAGCAGGTGAGGCATTGAAGGCATGAAGGAAGCCAATTCACTTAAAGGAACTCTAAACTCAAATCTGGAGGAACTCAAAAGGCAAATAGAGATGTTTTGACTGCTTTTGGACTGTTGTCAACCCCCTCCCCACATACACCGTATATAGACAGAGCTGAAAATATATAGAAACTTTTGGTGCCAGATGGTTATCTCTCCATGTCAAAAGATACAAGATACTGGGATGGAAAAACTGAACTTTTATAAATAGGCCTGGAAGCAATAGTCCAGATCACTAAAAAGGCTGGTCATTGATACTGTCTATGCTAAAAGAAGAGTTCCTTTGCAGTTGAAGCATGGGATATGGAAGCACAAACCAAAGAAACATATACCTGTAAAATATGGTGCTTTGGGAATGTGAGAGTAAGTGTACCAGGGGAGGGGAGGCATGTAAGTATATATATATTGCAAGAACTAGAATATGAAACTTAAAATTGGAGTGGCAATGATATTTTAAAATGATATAACTAAATATGTGTCTTGCTTATATATCCCGGTGAACAACAGGATAATAGTTACTAGAATTAGTGGATATAGAGAGAACAATAATCTTTTTGCTAATCATTTTGGAGTACAATCATCATATTTACTCAATTGGGCAGGCCTGAAGGCCAAAGAGATACTGCAGTTGGTATCTTTGATGTTTTCTGGGATTCGTGTGAGTCTATGGATCTTGATGAAGTGAATAAGGAAGAGACGAGCTGGGTTTGTTGAATGCCTCTTTGACTGGAATGAATGTCACCAGGCTTAAAGATGCAATGGCACACCTCTTTCTCATGGATGCTCCTTCAACTTATTTCTAGACATCTATCACTCTACAGAACTACCACTATTTAAATTATCACTTTGGGGGAGAAAATTGTTAAATGGTAGGGCTGTAGCCACAGGAGTTCTTGGATGAAGAAAGGCCCTTTTCAGTCTGGATTGAGGCTTGGGCATGAGATGAAAACTATATTGATTATTCTTGTTGATCACAGTAGGACTTAGATTGCACTTGGTCTTGTTGGACTTTTTCCATTGTCTGTGATACATAAATGCTATGTTGTACTATCTACAAGGATTTAGAAAGGAGCACCATTTTTCAGTGGCTGATCACTCTTGAGCAAGTGTTGCCAGAATTAGGGAAGAAAGAAAAGTTGAGCCCTTGGTGATTCCTTTATTGAATGCCCTATTGCTCTGCCCTTTCTGTCATTTGTTGTTAGTTGCGAAGTCATGTCCAACCTATCACGACCCCATGGACAATGTTCCTCCAGGCCTTCCTGTCCTCTACCATCCTCTGGAGTCCATTTAAGCTCATGCCTCCTGCTTCAGTGACTCCATCCAGCCACCTCATTCTCTGTCGTCCCCTTTTTCTTTTGCCCTCAATCATTCCCAGCATTAGGCTCTTTCCAGTGAGTCCTTCCTTCTCATTAGGTGGCCAAAGTATTTGAGTTTNGAGTTTCATCTTCAGGATCTGGCCTTCTAAAGAGCAGCCAGGGTTGATCTCTTCTAGGACTGACTGGATTGATTGACTTGCATTCCAAGGGACAGCGTCCTTAGAAGAGGTCGTGGTATTAAGTTTGGCGCTCAGCCTTTCTTATGGTCCAGCTTTCACAGCCATACATTGCAACTAGGAAAACCATAGCCTTGACTATGCACACTTTTGTTGGCAGGGGGATGTCTCTGCTTTTTAGTATGCTGTCTAGATTTGCCATAGCTTTCCTCCCCAGGAACAAGCGACTTAATTTCTTGGCTATAGTCCCCATCTGTGGTGATCTTGGAGCCCACGAAAATAAAATTTGTCATTATCATACATTTTTTCCCCATCTATTTGCCAGGAATTGAGAGGGCCAGATGCCATGATCTTAGTTTTCTTAATGTTGAGTTTCAAGCCAACTTTTGTACTCTCCTTCTTCACCCACATCAAGAGGCTCTTTAGTTCCTCTTCAGTTTCTGCCATTAGAGTGGTATCATCTGCATATCTGAGGTTGTTGATATTTCTCCTGGCAATCTTAAAATTCCAACTTTCAATTCATCTAGCTCAGTCTTTCTCATGATGTGCTCTGCATAGAAATAGGCAGGGCAACAGTATAGCCTTGCCAGACTCCTTTCCCAATTTTGAACCAATCAGTGGTTCCGTGTCCTTCTCACTGTTGCTTCTTGACCCACATATAGGTTTCTCAAGAGACAAATAAGATGGTCTGATACTCCCATCTCTTTAAGGACTTGCCACAATTTGTTGTGATCCACACAATCAAAGGCTTTAGCATAGTCAAGCAGATATTTTTCTGTTAACTCTCTAGCTTTCTCCATGATCCAGCATATGTCATGTCTGTCATACTATTTCACATCTACCTGAAGCTGCTGGAAGAAGTCATCCATTAACATGGGATGAGGTATCAGGATGCTGCTGATACCCAGTAGTATAGTAAAGGAAGACTAACCCTAGTATCTGAAAACAGTAAGTGTTTGGAAGAGAAGAAACAAACTCAGGCCTAATAATAATAAGATGAAGTGGCTGTTGATTCAGAAGCTATTCCATACTAGAACGACTCCTGTTTTGGGTTGCATTCCTCCTGAAAGAATAGGTATTCTTAATTCCCTAGGTATGGCAGTGTTAACATTTGTTCATGCTTTTCATATTTATTTTGTATCCAAGGAGCCTTCATAATGAACTAGAAGCTAGTGTAAGCAGAATGGTTCAGAATAGGAAAGGGTAAGATAAAACTGCATATCATCGTACTATCTAATTAACTTAGAAAGCAAATATAAGAATAAGAATATAAGACTGTATCGAGCTTAGATTAATTGTGCAGTATAAGGATATTTCTCTAAAAACCAAAGATCAAAATAGTTAAAGCATAAAGGGTTTTTCCAGTTGTAAAGTATTGTGAAAGTTGAACATTAAGAGAGAAAAAGAAAACATGCCTCTTCAAACTATCTGGAATCTGGAAGTCTTTACTAATAGATTGCAAAAAGAACTATTCTGTCCATTGTCCAACCAAAACAAAGACTAATTGCTTCCCAGACACAACAGTCCATTAAGTAGACACTTTGCATGTACAATGTGGGTTTATGAAAGGCTAGAAAAAACAAATGATTGGCAAGACTGACAAAAATAGAAGAAAGGAAAGATAACTGCCAAGGTAGATGGATGGATGGATGGATGGATCAGAAATGTCCTTGGAACAGAATTATAATTGTTACAGATAGTCACTGGGAAAATGGAAATATTGGGCAATTGTCCATATAGTTAGCAGAGTTTGGGATTGACCTCATAGCACCTAAATTACAGGCTTCCTCAAAAAAAAAATCAAATACCCTGGAACTTAGTAATAAGAAAAATAACACTGAAACCTCATTAGGGGGTTTCTACTATCGATGTCAAGGAATTTTCCTAGAAGATTTCCTTGATAATTTTTACAGGAGTCAGTGTGGGGAGGAGGTGAGCCAAAACTCTCTACAATAAAAAGTTTTAAAATAAAGGACATGGTTTGTGGCCAAACAAAACGAACTCATGTTCTTTACAGTATAGAGTTTCATCCAAGTTTCTAAGATGAAACATAAAATAAATTATTTCTTCAGGTTTAAAAACTGACTCAATTAATAAATGAAACAACAGAATGGAATATGAATGCTGTAAATTTTATCCACCAAAGCAGTGGTGAATAATATTGCAACACATTTTTGTGGGTGAATAATTGCTTGTTTGCTTAACAGTATGCCTGGAACACATATGGGCTAAAGATTTACAATTGGGTAATTCACTTCTTCCAATCTAGAGCAACCAAGCTTATGTTCACTTATATTTGTATTTTGTAAGCCTAGCTTTATTCTTGTTATTGCTTGCTATTTATTTTATATTCCACACAATCACATTAAAATTATCATACATTCATAATTTCCCTACTGTGCAGTTTATAGAATTCAAACAGGAAAAGTACGTTTGATCTATCTCAGATCTGAAGTACTATTTTCATTTCAGATTTGAATCTGAAGCAGGAGAGGATAAAAAGCAAATATCCAATATATGAAGCCAAGCTGTGAACTTCAGAATTGAATATGAAGTACACATCTTCACTTTGTATATTGAATATTTGATTTTTCTCTCCTCAGACTTCACAATCTATAATTAATTGTAGGCTTTTCGGCTACTTTCCTGTTCCTCCCTTATCTCCATCCCCAGTTTTATTTTTCATTTTTTCCAATGGAAAGGATTCAAAAGATTGCACATTTGTTTGTTTATTTGTTCATTTAATGTTACATTTTTATTAATAACTCAAGAGAGTGAACATACTTAGTTCTCTTTGCTTCTCCTATTTTCTTCACAACAACATACCTATAAGATAGATTGGGCTGAGAGAGAGTGATCGGTCCAAAGTCAACCAGTTGGATTTTAGATTAACTACTAGACCAGAGGCCCCTAGCCTTTTGGGCACCAGGGACCAGTTCCATGGAGAATTTTTCCATAGACTGGAGGGAGTGTGGTTTTGTGTGCTGCCTGCATTCCATGGATGGGGCTTTGCTTGTTTGCACAGCCCAGTTTCTGGCATGCCACAGACAGGTGGCGGTTTATGGACCAGGAGGGTGAGGACTCCTGCACTAGACCAAACTGGCTTTCTTTTTTTGTTTTTGCTTTTTTAAAGTGTAGTCTTTATATTAGTCTAATAAAAGTATTCCTGTACAATAGTGCAAATTGTTGGAAAGTTACTGTTGAAATTATTAAGAACATAAGGAGGTCTGATAGATTCGATCAAAGATACGTTTAGCCCAGCACTGTTTTCCCCATGGTGGTTAACTAGATGCATACTTTCTCAGCAGTACTGATGTTTAAGGTATTTTGCCTATGATGCACTGAAAGCCTAAGTTTCCATGAATTTAACCAATCTTCATTATAATTATATGAATTGATGGCCAGCACCTTATTTGATGCCAGTGAATGCTACATATTGATTATAAATTAGATAAAGAAATACAAAAATAATTTATTTGATGTTGGGCATAGAATGAATGTTATATCCACTATTATTTTTGTATTTTATGATGTTATATACCTGCTTTGTGAATTATGTACAGTATCAATTACAGTTAAATATTTTATTCTTTTTTTAAAATAAATTTTGATGATCTGATCTGTTTCATTGCTATGAGTTGACAATTATGTAGACTGAAATAGTTATAGAACCTTTTTCATTGCAAGTTCTGAGTTAATAGGAGCTGCTTGTTAAATAAGCAAACAATTATTATTCTCCAAGAAAAACACAATGTTGCAATTAAAATTTGGAGCTGTATCCATTAACACATCTTGGGAGAAGATGCATTAAGTTATGTAAAATTATTTATTTCAGTCTATTGAAGCATTTAAGACATTTGTGTATGGGGTTATTTCTATAATTCAGCTAATTATAGAGGAAATTACCTGATATCAAGCCAGACCTCTAGCTTATCTGTACTATTATTAAACATGCAATAGCATATACAAGGGCTGTTATTTTAATATATCTTTATAACATGGGCCTTGTTGTTTCTAACTGTAACAGGTCATTATTTGCTTCCTATAAAAAGGCCTTAAAAGTATTATTTCTTTTAAGTTATTTTCCCATGCACTCTTTGGATGTTGGTGCAAGAAGCAAAGGTTAACAAGACTTACATACCATTTATAAATGTATAAAAAGGGAATCAGTTATTTAACTATTGCATGACAAGTAACAAAAAACAAACCTATTCTATGCACAGCTATTTAGGCTGCAGTTCCGCCAATTTACATTGGCAATATTAACAGAATTACAGTATTTGTCATATTGCTGTACATAGCATTTTTTCAGTTTAGAACTACTCATTTTAATATTAAGAATATGTGATGAATGATGTAGTTTGAAAATAAATCACTGCACAACATAAGGATATTTGTCACAATATTTTCATACTATGATAGATAAAACCTGTTCAGCCCTACCTAAAACTTGCCACTATAATGCCTTATTACAGTAACTAAAGAATGTGTCAAATAGCCAGATGTTTTTCTTTTTAGGAATCACTGTAAATAATGCATCAACACCTGCCATCATATAGAAAATTTTGCTTAAGAAACAAACCAATAATGTATACAAACTGAGTCTTTAAGGATACCGTAGTCTCAATCCAAACAAAATGGTGATGTGAAAAACATTTCAAATTAAACATACTTAAAATTCAGAATGAGAAGTAATCAAAACATCTGTTTCAAACCTGGGACAGAGCATTTCAAACTTAAAACATTTTGAATTTCAATCGCTTTCTATTGAGAATGTAGCCTTTTAAAGTCTGGGGTTTTTTAAAGTTTAAGACAGTTTTTGCAACTATTTAAATAATGTTCCAAGGTTAATGTAACCATGTTTTGAGCTCAGTATAATCAAAACATTTCCAGAATCTTTTAAAATGTAGGGCTTTGAACTTGAAACATTTTGAATTTGAAACATTTTGCATACTTCTAAGAAAAGTTTTTTTCTTGATTCACATATCTACAAAGCACAGTTATGTGGTTGATAGTCTATAAACATACCACAAAGTCCTGGAAAAGTAAATGCAACTGGATTCATTCCTTATGAAAATCCTGAAAAGGAACTAGATTAGTTCATCCATAAACTTCTAACCTTCTTCCTATGAATGGCATTTTAGGCATATATAGTATTAATCAAGCCAGACACTGAAAGCCTATAGAAATTATTTAATGTTAAGTCCTTTTTTAGAGTGCTATGAAATATATGAACCATTACAAATGCCTGGTAACGTCTGCAGCACAAATTCTCATGAGGAAATAGAATCACAAAGCACTAAGCACTATTTGGGTAGTCACACCAAAATTACAAGCAGTAAAAAAAATGTTAAAAAAAAGATGTTAAGCCATTGAAATCAATTATCTAAGACATGTATTTTTGTCTTAAGACCCAAGAGATCAGGGAAGAGGAGATGACGGGATTTTGTCTTTCAAACTGCTATTGACCTACAAACTGCTTAGGGGTATAGAGGTGAATAACATTTCAGGGGCAAGACATTTATGTGGGGGAAGATCTAAATATTTTTATGTCTGAAATAACTTATAAGCTATTCAAATGGATAATATGAAGTGGTCTTTCATCAAATCAACACTGAAGACATAATTCT
The DNA here is from genome assembly GCA_000516915.1 of Ophiophagus hannah. Taxonomy (NCBI): domain Eukaryota; kingdom Metazoa; phylum Chordata; class Lepidosauria; order Squamata; family Elapidae; genus Ophiophagus; species Ophiophagus hannah. The sequence continues at coordinate 29,737 of AZIM01002302.1, forward strand.
TCAGTTTGATGTACTACTAATAATATTACTTATTTTAATGCGAAGATAAACAAGAAAGATGCTGTTAATTGCTGTTTCACTTCCAGAACTATTGTTTTGTTCTAGATTTGGAATTCTATATCCTCTGATAAGAGATCCATGGTTTAATAACAAAAATCACAAGACCCAAACCTTTATAATTGATGATACTAAGATCTACCAAACACATAATTCACTGCAGCTTCATTGCAATAGTTCCTAAATCTCACATTTCACTTCTGGCTCAAACTGACTATGTTCAGGATCCCAAATAAAAAGGAAATAGGCTTATAGCATGAAAATTAGCTTTAGAATCACATTTCATCTAAATGTAAACTAATGATATAAACGTGTGTGTGTATGTATTCATATATAACCGTGTGTGAGTGTGAGTGTGTGTGTGTGTGAGTATGTATATGTATGTGTGTGTGTATATATGTGTGTGTGTGTGTATTCATATTTAAGAATAAACATGTATTTCTTTACAGGCAGTCCTCGACTTACAACTATAATCAGAACATAACTTCTGTCCCTAAGCAATGGGGTCATTAATGAGTCATTATGTGACCTTACATTTGCTGCAAGAACTATTTCCATTGACATATAAAGAGACTAAGATTCTGGATTCATACATCATGCTTGGATTGTTTGAATATTGTCTGTTGACACTGAGCCAGGATTCAGGCTGATGGACTCACCTGAAATTTTGAAAAGAGCTTTTGAAAACAGCTTCTCAAGGTCCTTGTTCATTCATGAAATAGCTCTCATGGAAGATTATAACCCGTTTAGAGCACTATTTTGCCAGAATGTTACCTATTACTCTCATCATATCATATGTGCATTCTTTGTTTTGTCTTGTTTTCTACAGAACTAGGCACAGTTACAAACAATGTATTAAGCCAAGCTTATGGGGATCCTTTTTCAGAAGAATTCCAGAATTTAAAAGTTTCTAATTTTAAAAAAAAATAAAAGTCATGCATTCCAAGAAATTTGAGAGTATCAAGAGGGGTTATAGGAGCACCTTCTTCCAACATGTTTATAAGTGTTAATCCAAAAATCAGTTTTCCAGTCCTAGCAACAGGATTCACACAACACAAAAGTCCAATTCAAGCAAACCACATTTGGCTTAGCAGTATGCATGAACCCAACCAGAGCATTACTTTAATGTTGCCCTATTCAAATAATCTAGACAGCCACACTGTGGGAGAATGAAGTTGGGGTTGCTGTTTATTTCTGGGGAAAGTAGCTGCAATCGTGCAGAAATACTTCCCGCTCCCACTTACCCAGATATAGCTCATCTTCTCCTTTCTTTATTGCCCAAAGGGCAGTAAATGTTTACAAATCTAGAAACCTGCAAAGAGATGGGCTCATTCGTTTATTCCCCCAGTCAGTTTGCTCACAAGCATCCATATCAGTATTCCAGGTATCTAGCTAATGGAGCATTTCAGGAACTTGCTGATATCCATAGGTACAGTAACTTCAGCATTCCAGGCCCTTAGCATACAAAAATGCAGTGTATAGCAGAAAAAGAACAAGCAGATGAGGAAGCAGGAAGTGATGTCTTGAATGTATGACTTATTCCAGGCGAGCAAGAGATCTATCATTCAACTACCAGGTCCACAAGCTATTTGGTAAGCAGCCAGTTGCAGTACGGATATGGAATGTGGTATGATTCCTGCTTGGAACTTGGCCTAGAGTTTTGTAGCAACCAGAAGAGGGGCAACCACACTGAGGCCACACCCAATACCAACAAGCGCAGAACTTTTGGAGGAAGACAACTGTTAGATGTCACTTTACATACTTTAAGACTTTTACTTAGTATAAGGATGAACCATCAAATACTTACTTATGTGGATACAACAAACTGCAACCTAGGAGAGTGGTGTTAACCCAAGGCAGTATGTGGTACAATAAAATACTTCGAACAGTAATTTTCTGTCCTATGATATGACTAGTCCTTGAAAAACAACACACACAAGAGTTTCAAAGTAAGACATCTTTCACAAACACTGAGCAGCTAAATTATAAATGTATAGACATGCAAAATAAAGGTAATCTTGTACGCGCCTGACAAATCTGGTAGATTAGACAAAGAGATAGAAGCAACTATTAAAAGAATAAGAAGACAAAAGAGGGAATAAAAAGCAAACCTTATAGTGACTCCTTCGTTTTCCCTTCCTACCTTCCAGTTTCAGAGAGAAAGGTCATCTGAACAATTATATGTGGACAAGGAGTCAAATGATTGCATTGTTTCCACTGAGAGAAAATTAGGTTATCTTGGAGCTTGAGGGCAAGAAAACCGAGAGTTTTAAGTATAGCTCACAGACCTGGCATCAGCGCTTCTATTGCCATCGCTTGTCAGAGATCAGAAGACAAACAACACAGGTACACTTGATCTAAACAGGTCACAAAGCATATGTGAAGAAATCAGTAGAATTTCAGCTACAAAGAATAAAAATCAAATGTATGCTCTACAAATGCCTTTCCCATAAAAACACAGGAACTTGCAAATAAGCTTTTGTAGATGTTATTAGAACACACATAGGAAAAAGTGTCTTTATGCCTGGTTCAAAGTGTGTCCACTAAGCCAATATAAGATGTAAATTTAATGTAAGAAATAAACCATGAAGTAACAGCGTGAGGCCTAAGAGAATTAGAATGCCATAAAAAAGCTGCCTTCAATATAAACTGGAGCAGTCATCAATTCCTAATTTTGTCTGCTGCAGGGTCACTTACATATATTTCAGATCAGATTAAGACACCTATTGTATTTCAACCTAGCCTCTACAGATAGTCCTCGACTTATGACTGGTTGTTTAACTAGCAGCCAAAATTACAACGCAGTTTAGAAAAGCAGCTTTGATCATCCTTTAAGTTACAACTGCCCCTCCCCCTGCAATCATGCAATCACATTTGGGGCGCTTGGCAACTGGATTTTTAAAAAACCTGTTCAAATTATATAAATATTTTAAATAAAAACCTATCCTTCACCAACATCATTAATATAATTTAGGATTTTGCATTGGATTTCCATTATTTAATCTAGGATATAAAACAATAAAAGCTCTACTGATATAATTATGGACATGTAGCAATATAAGTAAATATAGTGTTTTGATATGGCCTATAGGCTAATCAATAAACTAAAGCAAATATAGTGCTAAGGTGATCAGAAAAAATGACAGTACCTACATGTATCTGAACATCCATTGTGTATTTCAATGTCTTCGATCAGGGGTGTCAAACTCAATTTCATTGANNGCCGCATCAGGGCTGTGGTTGATCTCGGGGCAGGGGCTGGGGGGGGCATGACCAGCTTGATGCTACTCCCCAAACTGCTGGCATGTTTCCTCTTTGCATTTGGTAGACCAGTCCAAAACCATGCTGGTCTGATCTTTCCTCTTCTCACTGGGTAGACCAGGCTGAAGCTATGCTGGCCTGGTCTTTCCTCTTCGCACTGGGTAGACCAGGCTGAAGCCATGTTGGTCCAATCTTTCCTCTTCACATTGGGTATACCAGGATGGCCCCATGGGACGGATCCAACCACATCACGGATCGGAACCAGCCACCAGCCTTGAGTATGACACCCATCTTAGATCAATCACATAATCAACAGCCAAGGAAGCTCCACCTCCTACTTCCTGGATATCATCACAAGTGGAGCATGATTTTCTCCATTAGCCAGAAGAATATGTTGATTTAGCTGTCCAACTTACAAATAAACATAGACAAAAACTGGGCATGCAACTCTATTTCTCTGATGGATTTCTTTTGGCTGGTGCATTCAAAAGAACCTGTGAATAAATGAACTAGGATTCACCCATCCATATCAATTGTTGTGGTCTCTATGTATGTTTCTGCTTATGAGCCACAAAGTACTGCCATATAGTTTGGCAGACAGAATTATCAGAATTAGTCTGCCTGACTGGTTTCAACCTGCCCCAAGTTAAAAATAGCACAATGACTATGTTTCCTTAATACTTCAAGTTCAGCAATAAGCTTAGTATAAAATCTAAGGGTAGAACGAATATCTGGCTGGTTGATTGGTTATTCATTTATTTGTATTTATATATTTTCTTTATCATAACTTTCCCTCTCTCAACACCATTGTTAGGTAGTCTGAGGTGAGATAAAATGATTGTCTCAAAGCTACCCAATGAATGAATGAATGACATGTTCTGAAATAGTTGAACATGTCCTGAAATAGCTTTACAAGAATAATGAGTGTTCTGGTAATTCCAGTTTCATTGTCACAATGAGTTCTCTATTGTCTTTGAAAACAACCAAAAATGCCAAATGATCCAAGAGTATGTGATAGAATACTCTTACATCAACAGTTTACCTCAAAGATTTGGCATTGGTTTTGTTCCTGTTATCACTACAAATTATTTCTGCTATAGTATTCACATCCAGCTTTCTGTTAAGAACATGAGCATGCAAATAAGTTATGTATGCAACCAAATCATAGATTCTTGCCAATTCTTTTATTGTAATGAAGTAAACTTCCAGTTAAGATGTTGTTAATATTAACATCATTATAAACAAATCATCTTGGCTAGCTTGGAAAAAATACTTTTCTTCTTTAATGTTTAACAAAATTATTTCAGTGACTTTTAGGCCACTTCAATCTGACTGCTCTCCTTTCTGCTTTGCTACAGCTATTGAAGAAGGTGCCAGGAGCTGTACTTCCTTTTTCTTCAGGTTGAACATGCTCAACGGTTTCAAAAAGCTTATAAAAACTACACTGGAGAAATTCTGAGTACTGAGATTATATGGCTGACATGTCTGCAGATATTTTAATGCCACTGTATTATTTATCTTTACTATTTAATTTACACCTCAGCTTTCTACTTATCTGACAATCAAAGAAGCTTGCAGAAATAAATACAAAAGCCACACATGGTAAAGCCCTATTTTAAACATTTATATGCTTTTTATGACATAACTAAAATTAAAGAAAAGTTTCTAATTTCAGAAGTATTGTTTCACCAGTATGTAAAATGTAAAATGTAAGCTATATTAAAATATACAAATGCACACACTTTAATAAACCAAGTGGTTTAAAAATAAAACATGTTTATTTTAGTTCCACTTGGATATTTGTAACTATTTTTTTAAGTTTCTGATTTAACTAAATACTGATCATTTTATCTTTGAATTGAGTTGTATCCACTTATTTGATATAAACATGTGACTTGTTAAGCCATAAAGGGTAGATTCATTTCATGTAAAGAGAAATATGTGCATAAAAGATTTCCATCTTTCTCATAGCTACAATTCAAAACATGCAACATACTTAGATAAATCACAATTTAATGCTTACTGCCATATAAATGAATATAAAATAAGACCACATATTTTTCAGTAAATGTCCAATTCAACTGATAGATCACAAAACAAAGCCACACAGAATTATAATACCTCACAACTTGGCATTCTTCAAGGGACTATTTGCATTATTTTCAAAACTGAACTACATTGCTAGAACATTCCTACATTCAGTTCTTATTACTTAACCACTCCCCACAGATGTCCATTACCAACTGCAAGGACAGAATACAAAACATTTGTTGCAATATTGCCATGGGCATTGACAGAATAGGACAAATTATGAAATACCCATTGTGACATCAGAATACCATTCTTTTGTTTTTATATTGCAATGTTGCACACAAGTACTGCAAGTAAATGCTGAACAGGATATTATCTGTACAATCACATCCTACCATCATCTTAAATTAATCACTTCAGAGGTTTTAGATGGTAATGTGCAGGAGATAAACAAAGTCTTGACTAACTTTATAGCAATTGCCAGAGACAGAAAAATAGGCTCCCATATTACCTTCCTGAATCAGTCATCCCAGAGATCCAACCTAGTGTTGATGATGTCAACAAATCGTTGAGAAGACAAGCAAACCAAACATGTTGTAATCCCATATCCCTCTTTCAGCATATGTCATCCAACTTTGTTGACTTTGTTTCAAATTGAGGTTCGATTCCAGATTAAAATAGATCCAGAAAATAAATTTCATCCAAGTGAGCCTGCAGTTATTAGTGACTATTTACTTAAGCAGCTTGCCAGGAAGATGAAGGTGGCAATCAATTATAATTGCTTTCCTGATATGGTACAGATTAGATTGTTAATCTGATCAAGGTTTCTAATCTGACCAGTACCTTATTCAAAGAAGTTGACACTGCTGCTTTTTCAAAGGTACATAACTGCCAGGAGATTCAAGGTCAAGACTGCAAATGATTAATCCAACTTAACTAAGTATCTTATCATTATCTGCAGTGTCAGGACTCAGAAACAGAAAGCCAACACATCTGCTGTAGACTATATACAATGTTATAGTATATATACTGGTATAATTTACTAACTATAGGTTTAAGGCATGAGAGAAAGATATAACTGTATTTCTGGGGCAGACTTCAACAGATCCATCAACAACAGAAAACTTCTGCTGGCTAGCAATGTGGAGATATGATGGATTTTCCACCCACTGTAAATACTGAGACTAGAGGCTCTTATTTATTTGGATTCAGCATGAGTTTTCCTTTTCTTGCATTCTACTTGCTCATCATATTAAAGAAATACGAAGGAGTGACATGAAATTAGAAAACAGAATTATTAGAATACAGTCATATCAACTGCTTGGGATGTTAGGTTTCAGAATGACTTATTTCATAGATAAGGGGTCCTCAAATCCATGCCAGAAACTGGGCCACACAAACAAGTAAAGCCCCAACAGAGGGATCCAGGCAGCACTTCTCTCCATGGAACCAGTCCCTGGTGCCCAAAAGATTGGGGGCTGCTGCCATAGATAGAAATGGACCTTATTTTAAGAATTCACATGTGACTATTTAATTATCATCCTTTTCACTGAACTCTCAGTATGGACCATATATCTACTTCATATCTATATGTCCATCCAGGGCATATATTGTTGGGGAGGGGGTAATTGCATCTCTGAGAGGAAAAAATAATAATTAGGATATTACTAATTTGCCTGTAACATATTTCATGTTTTTATCTCCAGACAGTGGTATGATGCTTTGGGTGGGGGATCACCAGGATCACCAACTACACCAACTATTCACTATTCAACCCTCATGGACGGATCATCACCTCCTCCAGCTGGCCTTCCAGTATGCCACCCCACATCTTTGGGATGAGGAACCAACTAGGTGGTTCCACCCTAGGCGCCTGATGGACCCGGAAGGGTTCCAGACGGCACTT
>AZIM01002302.1:74186-84618 GCA_000516915.1 Ophiophagus hannah
TTCTGGAGAACCGGTAGTGGAAATTTTGGGTAGTTTGGAGAACCGGCAAATGCCACCTCTGCCTGGCCCTGCCTTCATCTATACTCTGCCTTCCAAGTCCCAGCTGATCAGCTGGCTCTTCTTTTGTTGCTCTGCACAGGAGAACGGAGCTGGAAAGTAGGNAGAACTGGTAGTAAAAAAATTTGAATGCCATCACTGTTAAAAATCTTTCTTGGTATTGTCAAACATAAGACGGGACTGACTAATTTTCTAGTACTCTTGTTGAACAATTAACTGATGGTGCCCTGGGCGTAATATGGAATTTATCATCATCAACACTTCTTTAAGAAATACTTTTCTTTAAGTAAAAATTAAAGAAAATTCTTTCTCAATGGAGACAAGAAGCATAACTCCCTGCAAATTAATTGAAATAGGAAGTTCAGAATCTTTCTGCCACTCTTAATAATGTACACTTATTCCTAGCTGTCACCAAAGTGACTGGATTTGAAGTTGTTTCCAAAAAGAATTGAATTTTTGAAGCGGGGGGGGAAAATAAGGTGTCACACAGCCAGGCAGGCAACACATCTGAATTCTTGTGCAACAAAATCTGCAGTTTCAAAGCTCTTTTTTCTCTCTTTTAAAAATCAAGTCATTCTCAGTCCATATTTTATTTCTTCCATGTTCTGGGAGGTTATGTATTTCAATAATTTAAATAATAGAAGAAATAAAATAAGATGCTTGTCTGCGGTAACATCTGCATATAATTTTGTGCAGGGATGGTACCTGTCAACATTTAATAGCAGGTCATCTTTCTTTTGCTTTTTAAATAATGAATCATAATGATGCTTAAGTGCAACATTCCTCAAATCAAAGCTTATCTTTAAAATGAAAATACTTTGTGATTTTTCACACTGCTAAAATTCTCGGAAGTACTGGAATCAAACAATATAGTGGTATTCCTTTTTCTGTATTGAATTTTAGAGATCCTTAAAATATGAGAAATACTGAAGTAACAAAAAGAAAGAAAGAAACACACATTGTGGCAAGCCAGCAAGTTCATTGCCTTTATCTTTGTAGCCTGCAAGACATCTGCAGAATATTCAGCAATTAAATATGCCCCCAGCTGAACAATAATAATGTTGCTAGGCCTGCATATGAATGAGATGAAGTTAAAGGTAGCTTTCTAAGCTAGCCTTGACTATTGTCTCTCTTTGCTTATGCATTAATGTACTCCAGCACCTACTAAAACTCTCAGTCAGCTAAATGACATTTGTGTTTCAGGAAGCAGGTTCGTATCCCTAAGCTTTTTGTTATTATATAATGTGCGTTAGAATCATCTTCAAATTTTGAGAAAATATATGCATTTTAAAAATTAAAAAATTCAGGCTGAGGAATATCAAAGCTGATGTAGCATAATAGGTAAAAGAATTCTCCAGTCATTTGATGCAATCCATATTATTTAGGAGAAATAATGACTGCCCTTGCTAAGATAACCAGCATCTAGCTGACCTTGGCTGACATTGAGAAGTATTTCTATTGGAGTTTACAAGAAAGTAGTAGTAGTAGTAGTAGCTGTTGTTGTTGTTGTAACAAGACTGAAAGCAAAACAAAAGAATGTAGTTGTATTTCACTCCGGTGTTATTGACAAGAAAAACAACATGAATTTGTCTATGAAACCCACTATGTGATTTGTCTATGAAACCCACTAAATGTGATTTGAAAGAGATTTTACCTTCAGTCATGATCAGGATTGGTTTACCCAATTGTCCCTTAGTAATTAACTATATGCCTTTATTTAACTATATGCTTTTCTTGACTCAGTCTCTCGCCTCTGACAATATCTTTGTTGTCTGTATAAACTTGATGTGGCAATAAATGTATTAGTACTTAATGTACCATAGGTTTTTGACAACAACAAAAGTTGCAAATGGCCTAATAATAGCACATGGCACTATGAATTACAAGGTACCTACAAAATAATTTCCTTATCATGGAATGCTTTTAATTTATACAAGTTGGTTGGGCATATGGTATGGTTCAAACACCAATTCACAAATTGGTTTTGTAGATTGTATGATTCAAACACCAATTCAAGTAACTAAATTAAAAATGGCACTTAAGAAATAGACTACCCTAAATTTATATTACTTTATATCATACCTTATATTTTTAAAACTACAATAGATACAACAAATAATCTATTATAAGTACATCCATATATCAAACTTTTTTTAAAAAAATATTTAATTTACTATTTGAAAGCATTGTCTAAAGCAGTACAGTATAGTAATGTGATATTTCTGTTCTGTTCTGGAAATTCCCTTGAAAAAGTTAGATGGATATTTCTACCCATATTTATTGTGTAATAAACAAAAATATAAAGTATTTTCCATGGAAATAAACGTATTTTCTTTCTTAGATTCCTGTTTGGATGTGTACTTTAGTATGATAAATCTAAAAATAGAGAGGGAGGGAGGGAGGGAGGGAGTGCTTGTGCAAAGTAAAGAAACAAATCAGGGATATTTGTTCACTGGAAGCCAGCCAGAGTTCAATATAAGATGGGCGGCTATATAAATGTTTTAAATAAATAAATATCAACAGGATTACAACCTTTAAAATGTTCAAAGACTAGCAGATACATTCATATCTGTCAGTAAAAACAGTAAAAAAAAAATTCAGTACAGTAATCCAAAAATCCTCATAGGAGTTCTCGCAATCTTGGAGATAGAAAATTTCTTCCCATAGCAATGGTATAGCATGCAGCAATCAGATATTCTTACAAAAAGAATCTTTCACCATTGCAATATGGTGTTATGTATCCTTATCTTTGGAAATCTACTTACTTATTTGCAGTTGTGGTCAATTCTTAGTCCTACTTGCTGTGGCATTAGTATTTTTCAACATGTGTGTTCGAACTTAGTAGAGTAACACAGCATTCTCTTTGAGATAGCTGATACAGGAGATGTTGCAATAGATAAGACCAAATCTTAACCATACCCTAGGTTTTAGTAAAGAAACTAAATTATATACATGCTTGGTCATTACAATGATACTAAAAGCACAAATTGATTTGAAATATTTAAGATCAAATTACATTTATATGCTTGTAGTGTTTCCAATATGCTTCTTTGTCAAGATAAATAATGGAAGCTACTACCCTCATAGAGCTATTTTGGCTTATATATCCTGCAGTTACGTAATACATTTTTATGCTTTAGTGTTGATGACAATGAATACAATTCAGTTATTGTTTCAAAATCTTTGTAGTCTAGATACATGGGGGACACATCATAAACTTATGGTAAACATCTATGTAGGTAGATGCTAACAATAGTTACCAAACAAAATATGAGGAAACCAACCATATTCTAACAAGTGCAGAAAATATAATAATATAATATCATTTCTTACTTTTCCTATGGTAAATGTATATTAGCTGACATTGGGAATGAAATGCAATATTAATAGAACATTTTGTTGCTTTGAGTCAAAGGATACATCTATGCTGTGATAAAAAATGTAAACCTGCCTCCTGCATTTGATTAGGAACAATGAAAGCCTTAAAATTAATAATCACAATTGATTAATTTTCTGCTCTCTTTTCTTTTTACTTTGAGGTATTGTTAAGAAAATATAGATCTGTCATGCCAAACTGCGTTTTTTTTTAATTGTGCACAAACCTTCAAAGAACTGCAGTATAAGTTTTAGATACAGTTGTAATATTGTATTTACTATCTGTGAATGTTATATCTATTTTTCAGTATTCTAAATTTTTTTTAACTATTTTTTTTTAGTTTTCTAAATTACATCAAGAAGAGGACCCCAAAGTTGGAAATATGAATTGGGTTGAAAGAACCATTGGTTATTGTATGTCTTGTCGGCATACCTTGTGAACAGAAAGACCTTTCTATTATGTCATCATTATGCTACCATTCTACAATATAGATAGATAGAATAACTCATGTGACTATTGAAGTAAATATAACAAAAAGTGTTATGTCACCTTATATTGAAAGTTGGTTTTACTTCACAAGGAAATGAAGTCTTGTCACCTTCAAACATGCATGTAGAAGCATCTACTATGGAATTTTGATAAATAGCTAGCAATATGTAAAGGCATTTTTATTTTTATACAATTTGATGACACTTTTGCAATTCCTCCAAATTGGAAGCATTTCCTTTTTATCTTCAAAGCTCTTCTGGGATAATAATGGGTAACAAATGGATAAGAGCATTGATTGTATGGTGAGTCACATAAAAAAGCCATAATCAATTGCTCCAATGTCACAAATGTTACAGTCTGTTGATTTGATGTCATAATTTAGCGATAGATTATGACTTAAAGTGCTTTAGATATAAACAGGAGGAGGAGGAGGAGAAAGGAAGATGCTATAAAATTGTGACTTGACTAATTAAACTCTCAGAAACAAGGGGGGGGGGGAAAGGGAAGCATAGTGTATGTTTTTTTCATAACATTTATTAATTAGATTTTTATCTCACCTTTATTACTTTATAAGTAACTCAAGACAACAAACATTCATAACACTCCTTTCTCCTCCTATTTTCCCCACAATAATAACAACCCTGAGGGTGAATTGGGATAAGAGTGAGTAACTGACCCAAGGTCACCCAGCTGGCTTTGTGCCTAAGGCAGGACTGGAAGTCACAGTCTCCTCGTAACCACTAAACACCACCACTACACCAAACTGGAGAGTTTCAAAGACTCTTTCAGGATAGGTTAAATGAGTGAAGAAAAAACTAAGCCCCAATCCTGTGTACTGACTTCCTTCCATATGCCTCACTTTCTGGGTTGTTTTTTTAAAAAACTATTCTGTCAGGCTCCAAAGCAGAAATTAGCTTAGCTGAGGAAAAACAATGCTAGGGAAGTTTTTGCAGGACTCAAATCTATACATATAGAAAGAGCTGCAAACTCACTCTTCTGCCCTGTCAAAGGCTTCTGTGCCCCAGGTCTAATTTTTCATCAAGATATCCCACTTTCTCTCTAATAAGGCAGCCTTGGATTGGATTGTCCGTCATAAAGTAGGTGCCTACAAATAAAGAGCAGTCCTTTGATGGCTCCTCAAATACAGCCCTGTGTTCTGTAAAATCAGATATATTTTAAGAATAAAAATGTTATAAATGCACAACTAGAGGTGGTTGATTGATGGATATATTGGGACAGTTGCCTGACATGAATGTAAGATAAAATGGTCATTTCCTGAAACTTTTCTCCATTGCTATTCCATTTCTTCTAAGATTTTTTAAAAACTGGAATGGTCATTTGAGTCAAGTTTTGCTCTTGGACCCTGTTTGTCTTCTGTCATACTTGTTGCTCAAGTCTCACCCTTTGTGTTGTATAATGGTCAGTCTTCTGGGTTTACAAATAAAAAACAATAACTCCTCCTCCTCCTCCTCCTCCTCCTNCTCCTCCTCCTCCTCCTCCTCTTCCTCCCTTTCAGCACTCCGTGTTTAGTTTTCACTACCAGTCTGACCCTTAGGCCTCATACAATACAATAGAAATGCTGTGGCTTCAGAGAAGCTAAGCAAAAGCTTCTCATGAGAATAGAAAGCTCTTGCCAGAATGCCTGGAAACTGCAGGGGGAAAAATTGCAACAGAATAATACCTGAAGCCCAATACATCATGGTAGCAAAGCACAACCCCTTTCATTTCAGGCTCCTTCAAGTCTGAAAGCAGAGTGAAAGAATATGATTCCTGTAAACATTTTAGTCAGTAGTCCATTGGACCTTAAATGTATCCAAGGGAATGAGCAAAATCCACCTTATTTTTGGATTGTAAGGAGGGTTTAAAAGGAGGGTTCAAAAGTTTCTGAGATTAAACCCCTTCCCTATGGATTTACTTTACTGATGAAAACTAGATGATGATAATGATGATAATGATTCCAGAATATGAAATCAAAATTCAGATTGATTTAAGAATAAATCCCCACACTGTTATATAATGTGAATTGTTCAGAATCATTTAAAACGGGGGACACAATATATATTTATTTTCACCTTTCCAGCTATTGTAAGAAAGTAAAATAAAAATAAATCAGTGTTTTAAAGGAAATCTGTGGTGGGAATAAAAAGAAATGAACAAGAATAAATATTACCTAGTGAGTTTCCTGGGGAGGAGATGGGGAGGAAGTCAGAATTAAAAATTGGCACAGGATTTTCTGGTCTTTTTATTTGCAACAAATCTAAAAAGGTTACATTCTCTTCCTTCTCTGCCTACTTCTGATATCAATGAACATCAGCTAAAGGTGGCTGAAGAACCAATTTCATGCATCTACTGTGGAAGGAAATGAACTGAGCCATGGGCAAAAATAAAATTATCCAAATGTTATTATAGAGTAGCCTGCTTCTGTCCTAGTTTAATTCAAATTTCACTGCTGCAAGCTTGGCTGTTGGCAATAGCCTTGCTGAATAAATCAACATTTGCTTACATCTAAATTATTAGAGAACATATGACTTCGTTTATTGTATAAATTATATACAAGCATTAACTGTTCAGATGGCTTTATGTAACAACAATGTCTCCCTTTAGCTTCCCTACATCCTAAAAAGAAAAGAAAAAGCCTCCAAGACAAACTACATCGGACAATAACTGTAGGCCTTGCCTGTTATATTATTTCTTTTAATGGATCTACCCCAAGGCAGAATTGGTGAATGTTATTTCAGTTTGCCTTGGGGATAGTTATTTACTTCTGTACAAAAGGAAGTAAATTTTGTTGACTTTGTATCCTTCATATATCCACAGAATAGAATTACAAATAAATAAACCCATACCTATCTGAGTTCAACTGAAAGACTTTGTTTATTGTATGCTTGTCAAGGATCCATCTGCAGGATAAGCTGTATTTATTTATTCTTCCATAAAGATGATGGATGCTGTGGTCCTTTGTCTATAGGTCAAGGGTCTGACTTCAATGGGTTGAGAACTATTGTCCAGCAACTGAATACCTCATCTATTGTGATAATATAATGGCTTGGCTTGAGATGTCTCCCAGCTCCTTGCAGTACATTGGGGTTAGCTACTGAGTTTTTATAGACCAGCTTTAGGGCTAAGCATCTGTGCTAAGATAGCCTAAGGGAAGCTTTAGAATTTGAGCTATAGAAAATCAACATTATAGCCCAAAGGCAATGGGGTTTTTTCTTCTTCAGTAGGCACAGTAGTTCAGCATTTGGAAAACCTTGCAATGAACAGTCTTGGCAGCACTGTTCCAACAGACAATCTGATTTCCATGATCCATTGGTTTGGAGTGCAGCCAAATTTTGAAATGTGGGAAGAAATGACATTGCAGACATTTGGTGCTCTTTTCGACATTTGGCATAATACTAAGTTGTAGCGAAGCACTCTGAATTGAATTTGTGTATTTATTTAATGCATTTATGAATGCCCCCTTTTGTTTTTAAAGTGCCTGAACCAATATAGAAACTCGAACATCATTAAGTCATGCAAGGAAAAAAGGAGGGAAAATGAGAGAATGACATGAAACTTACCCAATTCAGTAAGAAAGATGGTTTGAAAATCGTCCCACTGCTACAAGCTTACCTATCTGATATATGGTACAGGGTCTTTTCCTGTGTCACTCTTCATATTAGAACATGCACTTTTCAAGGAGGCATGTTTGATACCCACTCTTTCAGTATTTATGAAAATGATAAAAATGTATAATTATGACAATAAAAATTATTGTCATAATTATACATTCTTTTATCAAGCTTTTCCTTGCTGTTTGGGGTGATTTTGATTTTAATGTTTGTATTTTAATATTGCCTAGCCATTTTATAATTTGTATTTGTAATTGCTGTAAGCCACTTGCATGTTTTATACCAAAAGATGGTATACAGATGGTGATGTGGACGATAATAAGTAGAAGGTAATAGTAGCAATTCTGGAGTGATTTCATACACCTTTGAAAGTTTAACAATAGCAGCAACAATAACGAAAACACATCTACCTTTCCTGGGTGTTCTTTTTTTTGGAAGCACAGTACACTTAAGTGAGTAAGGACATGTAAGTCCAGATTCAGAGACCTTCATTGTAAAGGTCCTGTTCTGAATCCTTATAGCTTCTGTAGGTGGTGGAACAGATAAGAACCATCCAGTAAATTTATATGCCACTCGTCTCCCTGATAAGGCAACTCTGGATGGCTTATACAGCTCAGATACTGAGAACCCTTTGTACTAGTTTCTCCACATGTGACTGTTGTTAATATATGATTGCTATTGAAGAGAACTGTTTGTACACTGTATATATAACATTATCATATGCCTTGAATTTTCATTGAAGGCATACAAATGCAAATAGGTGAGGACTGTGAAGCAGAATTAATTGTAAAGAAAAAAGAGATAGTTCTCCAAGCCCTAAAGAAAAATTAACTTGCTAGATTGCTATGTTTTGGGGAAAAAATCCTTTATTGTGGATTTGAATAGTTTTGTAAGTTAGCTATAATTGCTTGTGCTATGTTAAAGAAAAGTAAAAACGAACAATTATACTTGTTCAAGAGAACTTTTCCTATACACAGTGGAATCTTAGCCTTTTTTTAAATTACCGAGAATATGTCTCCTTAAAATTGATGGACATATACATTTCTTTTGCTGAACATTTTTTTCCATAAATAACTGATAAATTAAAATTATATAGACACACACACAACAGTTTCAGTATATATGTCATACATATCCCTTTTAGAGCCATACTAGTCTTGAAATTAAAAAGTGTGCCCTTTTATGGCTGATCTTTTTCTGATGTTTATACTTGCTTATTAAAAACATGTTTAGTGTTTTGCTACTGTTGCTGTTTCCATCATGCTTTGCTCCTTATTTTTTTTATTTCTTGCTAGAAAACTACAGTGTACTTTAATAAAATCTACTTAATCTAAACAATGTAATGCATTGATTATATTTATGTTGCACAGAAGAATAAAGGAAGATGATAGATAAAAGCAACAAAAGGCCAAGAGACCTACTTAATAGGTTCTCTTACTACAAATCACTTTTGTTAGAGTGCTGAACATATTAATGGTTATAGTGTATTTTATTTTCTAAAGATTATTGCCTAGAAGTTACCCATTATCCCAGTTGAAGCCCTCAAAAACACAGTCAGCTTGGTTAGTAAATGTCAATCCAGCAGTTACAATTTGTCACCAGAGAGACAGACATATTCTCCCACCATTTTGGCAAAATTACATTTAATATAACCCCTGCTTAGTCTACAGACTTCAGTGGAATGTAGTATCATACTATATCCTTTCCTCCATTTTCTTACACAGAGAACAACCTTGCACTGCTGCTTGTAAATTCCTAATCGCAGAGAGTCTCAAGGCAGCCTTCTTTTTGTAATTCCTTGCCTTTTCTTGGTTCTGGCTGGGCACTGCAGACAAGAAGATGCTACTTAAATGAACCAGCGGCCTGACACACTCTATGGTATCTCTGAAGTGTTCAACAACCCAAGGGATAGCCTGACGATAGGTGTACAGCCTAACAAATAATGGGATTCATATATCAAGTTCTCAGGTATGCCTTTGAAAAATGGGTTGCCTTCGAGAGCCTCTCACACATTTTTTTCTTCATTGTATACAGTGCTATGGTATTGTGGGAAAGTCTACATCATTATGAAACAGGAAGGATATCTACAAAGAAGCCTATGGATTTGTAGCACTCCGGTGCATGAGAAGATTGCTGCAGATCAGCAAGGTTGCATTTGATGCATTTTTGATGTAGCCTGATTTGCAAGTATAGAGATCCTCAAAGGTCAAATCCATTAGATGTTTCATTAATGCAGTTATTGTCATAATTATACATGCAGTTTTCAGTTAAAAGAGAAACTCTCTTATTCACTAATGTAACAATCAAATCCCATCATGATGCTTTCCTCTGATTTTTTTTCAAAACAGAAACCATAGGAGACTGACATACCAAGACCTTCAAGCTCTATATCATCTACTCTGAGATGCAATGGCTTCCAGACATGCAGGCAAAGCAGTCCATGCAACCTACCGTGAAATTTTAAGACAGCAGCATGGTTCCATATTGCTCATTGAAAAACTGAACAATGGGTTGAAGTGGACTGCCTTCTGGGAAGAAAGGAGAACTCTCTACTTTCATCCCATCTTTCCCACAACCAACAGCATCAAGGATACAAATATTGAGAAGTATATTTGAAAGTATATAAAAGTTATGCATATGAGGAGATATACAAAAGGATACCTGCTGTATTCTAGATATAGATTTAAATTTTGGTTTTATTTCATGCCCAGTGCAATTCAAGTAAACTTGTTTGTTATTTGGATTTTAAGTTCCTCTGTAGCAGCCTTTCCCCATGGCTGTGCCATTTGAAAATTGGGAGTTGTAATCCCAATATATTCAGAGGGCACCAAGTTAAGGAAGGCTAAATCAATAGCTGAGAAACATGGACAACTCCCATGTTACACCCCTCCTGCACGAG
>AZIM01002302.1:92440-103631 GCA_000516915.1 Ophiophagus hannah
CCAGATTGTTGGGGGCAATATGCTGTCTCTATAAACCACTTAGAGAAGGCTGTAAAGCACTGTGAAGTGGTATAAAAGCCTAAGTGCTATTGTTATGGCTATCTGTCAACAAGTAGCAGAACTTGCAATGTCTTTGATTTATTTAAAGTCCTATAACAAGGTCTGGTTCTGCAGATCTGTAACAAATCCAATGGAAGTGTAAGCTTTCTTTCTAGGATAGACTCAATCCATTAATAAATTCCCACACAGAGGCTCCCAGGGGATTACACCCAGAGCACTGTGCAATTTACCTGGAATGAAACTACTTTCAATGCGTCTTTCACAATTGTGTATTTGTTCCAGTACATTATACATTTTTCACTGAGTGGTATGTCCTGAGGATTATCTAGCTTTAAGAAAGCCATGATTAGCAGTCTGTGATTGGTTGTTTTAACTATGAAAATGACAGGACCAGCTATTTTTCATAAGGATTCAGGCAGATCATATTAGCTGATGCAGAGGACACCTTGTCTGAAGTTCTGTTTCGGTTCTGGTTAAGTGTTTTCCAGATAGAAATGAGTATTTCATTAAAAAGGCAGTAATTTTGGCTATTGTTGTGGATGGTAGGCATTCCCCAAATGTATTTCATAATCTTAGCCACTGTCCAGATGCCTTCTTTTTTAATTGATCTTTTTATGTTTATTACTTGTTTTTTTTTGTATACATTCACTGTTATTCTAAACCAAAAGCCAGTGGGCTGCATGAAGTCTCCAGCAATGTTTCTTAAGTTTCCAAATCATCCCCAAACAAAGTAAATGAAACTAGTAATGTTTATATTTTGGCAGGGCAATAAGGGGAACAGCACTTCCAAACCAGGCTGAACCATTTGACTCAGTCCATCCACTGACATGTGACATCACCTATGACCTCTCAGTAGAGTAATTGTTTTAAAGAAACATAAACAAAATGTGGCCCTAAAAAGATTGCTCATTATTGCAATTCATCATCTTAGGAGGGAAAAATAGGTACTTATTGGGAGTATATTAAAGGTAGCATAGTCTATTGAGGGATAGGCCAACTGCATGCATTAAAAACTACAATAAAGATATGGATCTGGACTCACAGTGTCATACAAATTTAAGCATCAATGTAGTACTTCAGAGTGCTGTGTTTGGAGAGAGAGAATCTTGACTGAGATTCATGTCAGAAGAACATCAGCTGGCTATTGGCAAGATTGGCAACATACGGTGTCTCTTAGTCTTATTTACCCAGCTGTTTAAGAGTATAACACAAATTTGGTTTTTCCAGACATGCAGAATTGCTTTATACTATCATTTTTCTCTCTCTTTACATACCATAACCTTAAAATGGAATGGAGAAAACTTTCAACTGTTAACTGACAAAAATTGTCAACATGGTTCTCATATATAGGAGGCACAAAACTAAAGCTTCAGAGTTCTTTAAAAATCAAACAAAGGATCTTCCTCCAAATCCAGGAAAAAGCAGAAAAATCACTCAGCTGACCCTGTCTTTGGTTTGGCTGTTTCACTTCTTGCCTCTACAACTTCCTCCAGATTGATTCCGATTACCAGAAAGTGAAATACACCATCACAAAGGAAAAGAAATATTTGGGTGATTAAAAGGAACACTTCCAAAACAGGCAAATACATTGCAATGGGCACTACAGTATTAAAGAGAAATTATTAAGGATGTTTTCTCAGCAGACAGCCACTCCTCTATTGTTGCTGTTGAAAGATTGGAAGAGCCTATCAGTTGAATCCTGATTATTGTGAGAGATGCTTCATTGATACCTGCAGGAGCGCCAAACTGGCGGCCCGTGGGCCGGATGCGATACGCACAGGCCACGCCCACCCTGGCTCTGCAAAAGCAAAAAATGTCACAATACGTAACAATGTGTCACGTGAGGAGATCAAGTTTGACACCCGTGCCTTAAAGGGTCAATATATCAATATGTCCTTTAAAGTATCAACCAACTTCAGCAATGCTAATTATGACAGCAACATATTTAGATGATTGGCATTCTCTTACCTAAGGATGTAGGGTGTGTATAGATGTGATGTTCAGTTGAGAGAGAGAGACAGAGAGACAGAGAGACAGAGACAGAGACAGACAGAGAGAACTTTTGTCTAAATGTGTAAGAATTTTCTTCGCATAAATCTAGCATAGGTGTCACATCTCAGGCGTTACCAAATGCACCAGTGAGACTGGACCGGTACCATGATGTAGCAAGAAAAAATGTTATCCCATCAGAAGACATGACATCTAATGAACCATGGAATCACATGCAAAAGGAAGTATTTGCCAAGGTAAGAGTTCATTCTTATTCACTTGTATTTTGCCTTCTTGGTGGATGGGAATAATTGAGATATTTTCCATTATAAGTTGGTTCATTTGATTTCTTTTGAGATAAAAATTTGTTTCAACTTCCTATGAATTGTTATCTTTTGAAAAGGCTTTCCTCTCATTAATATATTTTAGCAGACAATTAGATTACAAGGTCATGTTTCAACCTAGCTATTTTTGTTACTTTCTTCAGCTGCTATTTCTTAGTTGTTTTTCATTCCAACTAGTTGGACATATCAGAAATATGATTTGGTTCTGACTCTGTTTTCAAATTTTTGAAAGAGGTATGAATGGGCCATTTTGGAGACTATTTGCTTTGATTCAAATCTAAACATGAACCTTACTTCAAAAAATCTAAAGCTTTATTAACAAGTAAATAAATCCTTATTATTTTGATATTTGTTTTTTTGGAAAAATTGAGATATATTCAGATTTTGTTTTAGCTCTCAGCTCTTTCTAAACAAATATACCCTATGAAGTTTCAAAACAAGGGATCCATGAATTTTTATCTAGTTACATTTATGTGTATTTATAAAAACCTGCCTTTATGCTGCTCCATGATCTACAAAATTTCAGAATAAAACAGATATTGTCTTAAAAGTAATGTTGTTCCATTACTTCTTTCTAACCCTCAAGATGGATTAATATAAACAAGTATAGTTCTCCAGAAATTTAACTGCTCTGAAGTTTAAATACAGGGATTCCAGCTTAACTGGTATTACTAACTTTATTCTGAGGCTGCATTTTAGAATAGAATAGGGCGGGGTAGGATAAGATAGGATAGGATAGGATAGGATAGGATGGGATGGGANAATAGAATAGAATAGAATAGAATAGGTCTTTATTGGCCAAGTGTGATTGGACATACAAGGAATTTGACTCCGGTGCAGAAACTCTCTAACAAAATGTACAGTATTAGATTATGGTATACTTTCCTATAATTAGACTGATGACTTTGAATGTAAACTCCAGGCACAGGAACTGCAGAACAGAATTCTTCTGTTGCCAACTGAAAGTCAACGGGGAAGCAAATACTTCCACTTGATAGATTATGTGTCTTGATAGTTCCTATCTTATAGGAATCAATGTATTCTTATCAGTGAAAGGGTTAGACCATGTGTAGAAAGGGGACACAAAAGAAATTCTAGTCCCTTGTGGGATGTAATGTTCTCTTAGTTGATATTACTAGCCTTCCTTTATCCTGTTGTGTGACACAAAACCTGAACATGTGTTACAAGCCTTCAGGCATTTGCTGCTGAATCTACTTATGCAAAAGAAAACAGCATATATAAAAACATATGACAGTGTACAACAAAACATAAATGCTCAGAATTATTTCTGCATATTATGTGGTGTTTTTGTGATTATTATAGCAAAAGTAGTTGAGAGGGGGAAAATCATAATACATTATTTATCTGGAATTATGTCAGATAATTCCTGCCCTATTCTCTAATAGAAAATTAGACAGAAAAACATCCTTTATTCTGTTGCTAGTGAATCTAAGAAGACCTTCCTCTTTAGAAAATAAACTATTTGGCAAAAATTGCTTTTCTTTTCAAATAAATGTAGCATGAAAAATATTCCAATAAATGTAATACATATAAAAATAAATCAGAAACTAGTAAGAACCTAACTTAGTTAAACTATGATATGTTAATTTAGGCTAACTGAACTACAATTCACAATTAATAGAGAAAATACTATTTCTAAGTTCTTTGATGACCTTTGTGATAACAGTCAGATTATCAAATCACTCTAGCCCTTTTTAAAAAATATAGATTTGGGTTATAAACTGTCTCTATGTTTGATTGTTTCTGTTATTTATTGATTAACCAGAATAATGTTTTACAGATTTTCAGCTACATTAGAAGAAAGAGACAGTACATTGTATACATTTATTGTGTGTGGTTTTTGTGTGCATACACAAATGTGTGCACACATGTATGTAATCTATGCAGTTTCTTCTGCTCCTCAACGCTCAATAGATGTACTCTTGGAAGGTAGGGATTCTCTGGAATAGCATAAGAAATGATATAAATGGTTCATTTATTTAGTTTACAATTTATACCCCTTATTTTGCCTATAGGCACTCAAGGTAGGTAGCAATTTAAAGAAAGCACCTACAAATCCCTCCAAACTGTTAAAATAATCATTAATGTAAATCTGATTGAAATGGTCTGCCTGAAGAGAAAAGTCTTGATTACTACATAATAATATAAGCATGTCCCAGACTGATCAGTCCAAGGCCCATCTTGGCTCTGATTCCCCCCCACCCACACAAAGGCTATGCTCATAAACAGGAAATGAAGATATACCCATCATCCATCATTGGTCCCTTGCAGCTGATATTTGCAGGAATGAAGCCCCAAGTCAGAGAAACATGGCATCTTAAAGAAAAGCCTTAACAGATTGTCCTCCATGCACTAAGTCTCTGAATTGGATAAATTTTCCTGAAGTTGGAAAAATGGGAGTTGACTACAATTTTCAAGAGAAATTACTTCATAGGTTTAATGCTTTACATTCAGACTTAGAAATTTAATTGTAAAGCATTAAACCTATGAAACAATTTCTCTTGAAAATTGTAGTCAGCTCCCATTTTTTCACCTTCAGGAAAATTTATCCAATTCAGAGACTTAGAGAAGTGCATGGAGGACTATTGTGTTCTCTCTCTCTCTCTCTCTCTCTCTCTCTCTCTCTCCTCTCCCCTCCCCCCTCCTTCCTCCCCCCTCATTATTGACTCCAGGTGAGTGCCTGACTAGGCCCTGCTTCTTAGGGCTGAGAGAGGGAGTGACTGGCCCAAGGTCAGCAAGGCTTTATGCCTACAGTGGGACTATAACATATGATGACTTCTTTTATGCTCTGGTGTCTTTAACTCCTACACCAAATTTTAGTATCTGCAATCAGTAAAATAGTTATCACATATCTACCACTTGAAAACAAAGCAAAACATGTCCTTTCTTTATTCAACCAATCTTATTTTAAATTTTGTTTTGTGGAAATGAATCAAGAATACTCCTAAGTATGTTTTCGTTCACAGCTTGTTAGCTTTTCCACTGTTTGAATTTCAGAAAGAGTGCAAAAATAATTTCATAGCTTAACTATAAAATTAAGGCACAGAATTTATCTTTGATTCTGATATTGATTTGAAGGCAATTCTAAAGCTTTCCAGAAAAGCTTCACATTTTGAAGCAACAATTACCTGATCTCTAAAAGGAGTTTTGTTTGGCTGCTATAATTGGCATTCAGACTCTTTATAGTAAATGCTCAAGTCTTCTTTGGAAATGTAACTTGGAAAAAGAAGGGTAAAAATGACATTATTTTGTCTTCCTCTCTTCATTTTCATCTGTTATATTTTTAGTGTTATTTTGAGACTGTGAGAAGTTCAGAGAACGATAACTCTGCCATTAATGCATACTATAAATTTATAACATTCTGCTAAATAATCCACAGATCACTTGTGCCTAATAGCTAATTTTAGATCCTTGATGACATGAAAGGCTGCTCTTTATTTGCAGTATTACCACTTACAAATTGTAGACCATCTTTTTTAAAAAACCTACAACATTATTTACAGTGTTTGAAGTGACAGCTTTAGGAAGCAGGCAATAATCCTGTTTTTATTGCTCAGAACCAAGATGTAGAAAAAAGACTAGTTAAACACTTTTATATTAATGGTCCTATAGCAGATGTGGGGTGATGAGCTGCTTCTTCCAGTTGCAGCTGTCTAATTGATTTGACAACAATGGATTCTGTTACTTTGAATTATTTATTTTTAAAAAATTATACTCTGTTTTTCCATCAAAATTGAAGTCTGAGACAGCTATTAATTGCAATTGAAATCAATAAGGTGTCTCTCTAAATGCATCTGGAATGGATATAGACATCCACACAAGTGTCGAGTAACCCAGCTTAATGGATGTGATAATCATTTGGCTTCTATTTATTCTAGATTGCTTGGATGATCTTTCTGTAGCAACATAAAACAAATTAATTGGTGACTAACATAGTATTTTGATTTCCAATAAGTCTTTACAACTTGTGATTATCCTGAGTTAAATCATCCTGTCTCCACTAAAGTACAGATTGATGCCCACTGGGATTTAGGGAAACTAATGGTTGACAGAAAAGGTAAAGGTTTCCCCTGTCCAGTTGTTTCTGACTCTAGGGGGTAGTGCTCATCTCTGTTTCTTAGCCCAGGGAACCAGTGTTGTCCAAAAATACTTCCTGATCATGTGGCCAGCATGATTATATGCTAAGGTGCATGGAACATGCTTAGCTTTCCATTGAAGGGATACCTATTTATCTACTCTCATTGGCATGCTTTTGAACCACTAGGTTGGCAGGAGCTGGGGCAAGTAACAGGAGCTCATCTCGTCACATGGCACTCAGATCTTGAACCCAGGCTGCCAGCTTTCCAGCTGACAAGCTCAGTGTCTTTAACTGCTGAGCCATTGTGCCTCCTTAATGGTTGACAGAACCAAGGCCCAAATGAGAGGGCACCGAGATTCACAATAGACAAAGCCATCTAAATACAGTTCCCTTTCATTTTCCCCTCAAGCATTTGTCTGCCATGTATTAGTTATATAGCACACTGAAAAATAGTATGTATATATATATATAGTTGAGTATATAGTATATGCTTTGAGTTGGAATATTTGTGTGATGTCCAATTTGATTCCAATGTGGAAAAAATGTGGGTAATTGTCACAAACTTGTGTAATTCCTCAGATTGCCAAAGTGAACTTCTAGTCATTCCCAATCAGCCTGATTAATGTTGGGTGGGGGGGGACCATTCAGGAAGGTCATTGTCTCCCCACTCCTGCTTCATACCCACAACACCCAAAAGCGGTTATTTGAGCCTATATACTTCTCCATAGTCAAAATCTGTTGCATAGAAAAAGCAAATTGAGGTTTTGAAAAGCAAGCCTTTAGCTTACATTTGTCTGCTCTGCCAATATACATGTACATACACTCACACACATACACACAAAGATTAAAATAGAAGTAATTTAACTTCAAGATTGAGTAATTTAACTTCAAGATTGAGTAATTTAACTTTCAGAGACTGCAAAGTAACATTTTGAGGGTGGGGTGTGTGCATGTCTCTCTTTTTATGTCCAGTACAGTAACATAAAGGGAGACGCTGGTATTTATATTTGTCTGCTTTGCATGAAATAAGAAAAAATACCTACAGAACAAGAAATAAAACCTATTGCATTTCAGTTTGGTAGCCTGGAATATTATAAATACAATATATATTCATACATGTGCACATGTGGATTCATGAGTACATTTATGTGAACAAAATGCACTGTGTGAAGAAGGCAGAGAGAGGAATAGCAGTCATGTTTCTGTTTCCTTCTCAAATGTCTGTCCTAATAGCTTTCAAATGTTGGCATCCCTAGGCCATGTACATACACAACTCTGGACATGCCAGTGGCTTCATGGCACTCAAGGAGATAAGACAGTTTAGTTTAACACAACTTGAATGATTCCAGCCTCAAGTCCCAATCAAAGAGATTTACAGCTGTTTTAAAAGGACAGTAATGTTGACTTGACTGGTGAAAGAATCCAAGAAGCTAGACTGAATAAAAAGACAGGGAGTTAACAAATAAACAAATGCTGGACTGTTCACATAACACATTCCTAGTTAATTTTGTTATTTTATGTAGGTACAATCATTCATTTTTTCTTTTAAGGACCGTTACTCTATTTCTTAATTTTTATTCATTTGTTGTACTTTTGAAAAAATAAAAAAGCTTTTTCACCTACCCTTCCAAGTATTGTCTAATTAAAGCAATTAAACAGAAAGTGCAAAAGATTACTTCTGTCACTAAAATCACTTGAATTCTCTATGAACCTGAGACCCGTATTTGGTCTCAATTTCACAAAAGGACTTTTCTTGTCAATTGTTTTGAGGTATGTAACTGTGAGCTATTGTCCATTTTAAAATATAGATTTTGACAGACACCCTGGCATGGAGATTGCAAATAATATTATATTTGAATGTCCATTCTGTGCAATGTAGCTTCATTAAGTATATTTCTTAGGAACTCAAGAATTAACTAATTCAATTTTTTTTTATGTTTACCAGGTATCTTAGAAGTTGTCTATCTACTTCATTATGCTAGAAGTGTAAAATGAATAGGGATATTTCAGTATGTGATATGGGTTTGTTCCATTCCTTCCTCCCTTCTTCTCTCCCTCCCTCACACATACACACCCATTCGCAGACAATTATTGCCTCTTAAACTCAGAGAGGAATTTTGTTTTAATATCCCTAAGATTGTTAATATAATGTTGAGGAAAAATAATACCATTTTTAAAAGTCAATGTGACTTTGGTATTAAAATGTGGAATGTATCACTACATACCTGTACTGGTAAGCTACCTGGAGTCCCTCTAGAGAGAGTGAGGAAGGGAGGGAAGGATTATTGATTTACCAAATATGGATTATCAAATAAACAAAATCTTCTACAATGAAAAAAACTATGACTCCAAATTTAGAGTCTTGGAGTCTTAACGACGTAAGTATATTTGGTCTTTCCTTATGATATGAATTGACTCTTTATTGATACAGTGGAAAAATGAGTAATAATATTCTGTGTGACCAAGTTTTAATGTTGCAGAGAAACTTTGAGATATTTCTTTCTATAGTGTTATAAAACACAATGTGTTTTACTTGAGTTTTGTTTTCTTTATTTTCTTTATTTTATTTTCCATCATCTTTTAGTATAGTGAAGCAATGCTTCTTAAAAAAAATCCATAGATGTACTGATTTTTTTTCTTCCTCGCTTTTTTGAAAATACTTTGATACATGCAATCGCTAAGAACACAGCTGCATGTCTTCCTGCATTTAAGTGGGACTAAATCCACCTAATATTTCATTGCATGGATTCAAAATTAATAAAGGAATATTAAAAAATATACATTAAATCAGGAATACATCTAGTAGATTTGGCTGTGATGAACTGAAATCCATAACTCACAGCAAATTATAATAAAATTGCCTTCCTTACTGGTGGGGCACACATCTTCCACTGTGTGTGGCTGGTACATTTGCCTAGGGAGGAGGAGAAAGCTGGGGGAAGCAGACTGTACTGATTCCTTCACTACAAGGCAAACAACCTGCTCTGTAGACAGGTGCTGGCTGTGTGGATGTCTATGGGCAATGGAAGCCTAGTTGTCCTGATAGCTGACATCTATATCTATATCTATTGGGATTTTTAAACTGATACAACATGAAGAATGTCACTCTTGGTTACTGTAGAGCTGCATCTAATGGACATCCTTTAAGCGTAATGCCTTGACCATGTCTTCCTTGCTTTCTTCAGTCACTGTGATCTGCTATTGTTGTGAAATCTTTGGGATCTTTATTTAGCCTCCAGAGCAAATCGCCTTGGCTACAGTTAGAAACTTTTGCAAATGGCACATATTTGATTAACATTCAGGGGCACAAAAATGACAGACTTCTTGGGGATAGCGCCTGTAACAATATTGAGAGAGAAACAGGCCACACGTTAGAACAATATTCTCAGTATATTCAAGCAGGTAATGAGCATTTTGTGTATGTGTGTATGTATGTGCATGTGTGCCTCCAAGTCAGTGTTGACTTCTAGTGACTGCCTAAACAAATCTCTGCAGTTTTCTTGGCAAGATTTTCTGAAGTGGCTTGCCCTTGCCTTCTCCCTAGCGTTGAGACAGAGTGATTGGCCCAAGGTTGCCCAGTTGGCTTTGTGCCTAAGGCAGGATTAGAAATTACAGTCTGTCAGTTGTAGTCTTATGTTTTAACCACTACACTAAACTGGCTCTGGTAAGACATATTACCAAAGTTACATTAATATTATTTTATTTAGAATGTTGTGTGCATGAAGATTCCACACACCTATCTTTTTTTTT
The DNA here is from genome assembly GCA_000516915.1 of Ophiophagus hannah. Taxonomy (NCBI): domain Eukaryota; kingdom Metazoa; phylum Chordata; class Lepidosauria; order Squamata; family Elapidae; genus Ophiophagus; species Ophiophagus hannah. The sequence continues at coordinate 102,683 of AZIM01002302.1, forward strand.
TCATCTCCTCACACATCTTTTTTCTACTTTGCCTACCATTCGTTGGTTTTGCACTGACCTGTTTCTACTCTTTAAGATAATTAAAACTATCTTGTGAGCAGAAGAGAGAAAATGAACACAGAATTACTCACTCTTTGAATTGCCTGTTGCAGTAATTTAATGTTATTGTGAAAGCTTCTTTGGGGATTAATCAGCTGAAGAGCTTAGTAAAAATGTTTAAAATAATAAAAAGTAAGGTGTATAGTCAATTTAATTAATGAATTATATTTCTTTTTCCCTCTGAAACATTTTATTTGTTTTTACTAGAGGAAATAATTCAGAAATTTCCCATGGGTCTAGACAGGCTAGCTGGGTTATAGTGTGAGTATTTTATCAAAATTATAGTTTTGTTATAGTTATAGTGTGAGTATTTTATCAAAATTTAGGGATTTTAAAAATGTCAAAATGGTGTCTGTGAGTGTGTGTTTTATTTGCACTACATGTGAAAAAGAACAGGGCTTCAATCGCATAATCATAGTGGCCATCTTGATTCTTTTGTAGCTTCTCTGCAGATGCCCTTGTGATTTGGATACTTTGACGGTTTAATCTACATAGTTTGTCTGTCTAGATAATCTGTCTATTGGTGATGGGATTCAAATTTTTTTACTACCGGTTTTGAGGGTATGGCTTGGTGGGCGTGGCAGGGGAAGGATACTGTAAAATCTCCGGTCAGAGTATTTGCCGGTTGTCTGAACTACTCAAAATTTCCGGTACCAGTTCTCTAGAACTCGTCAGAACCTGCTGAATACCACCTCTGCTGTCTATCCTAATACTAACAACTTCTAGAATCTGGGAGTTAGGGCTGTTTCCACTCCCACTCTCTGATCTGAAACATTATGTAAACAGACACTCAGTGGTGGGATTGGGCCAGTTCGCACTACTTTGGGAGAACCAGTTGTTAACTTTCTGA